>BLKR01009633.1:0-47773 GCA_011170035.1 Teleogryllus occipitalis
GGTCCGGTTAGTCTCAATTACCCCGATTCGAATCCCAGAAATGTTCCTCGCGCAAACGTACTGCCCAATAATACACCGATCCTTCCAGACCATTGCACAACATTTAATACACTTATTGTAAATTCAATAAATAAATTTCCAAAGAGTAAATTCTTTGTGGCACCACAGAAGTCACACTTAGTCGCTAGTGTATTTTTTTCAAAGTTGCATATTCCGAGTTCTCTAGTGGTTGCTAAGTATTGGGGATGGAAAATTTTAAAGGTAATCGTGAACACAGATAAAAGTGTTTTATTTTTAAAAAAGGGATAAAAAGAGTAGATAGGAACGGCGAGTTATGCAACACAACATTTGGTGTAAACAGGATGTTGTCATGCGGTGGTCGTCCGATAAAAACATTAGCTGTTGTGACGTCACATGATCGCGTGGCTGATCCTTGTGACGTCACAAGGTCACGCGGACATTTGAATGTAGCATTAACACCGATTTTGTAGAGAAAATTACGCGCAGAAAAGTTAGATCTTAAGAACAACAAAAGCGGCAAAATATGATTTATACACATTTCTAATTGGATGAAATGGTCTTGCAACATTCCATGACGTCTATTTATGTTAACGGGGTACACGGTTTTATATTAGATTTAGGACATCAAGTCGAAAATAACATCTATGTCAAGAAAGAAGACCAGAATATCTCGAAAGTCTCTCATCGACTCCACACGGAAAACAAAAAGAGTAGAGGAAAATCCTTTGGGAATAAAAAACATAGTCGTGTTGAATTGGGAGAAACAGTAAATAGAACGGTAAATAACTAAATCTTAATAACTAATAATAAAATCTTAATAACTAAAAAGTCTTTAACAACATTTATTTTGGAACCTATAAATATTTGAGGTGTATTCCCTTTCGTAATCCAAACTAAAATTGCGATTTATATTGAATAAAATAAATTTTGATGTAAATCCACTGGACAGACGTTTTATCTTAATCGTCTAGGGCGGAATGTGCTTATGAACGTAGACACGATGCCTTAAAGTGTGGAGTAATAAACAGGGCGTCCTTCCGCTTCCACTTTTTAAAAACGTCAAGATAAATATAACAATTACAGTAAACAAATGAACAGCACTTTATTCACAACATAATCTGCTCTAGAATCCCCAGCTTTCTTACGCAATTATTGACTATTTTCAACAAAAATGTTCGTTCTCGAAAGTAATTTCTTAAGAAACGAGCTTTAACTTAACTATAGCATATATTTTCAAGTATATAGATTTCACAACTCTTTAACGATTTTCAATGAAGAATCACAAGATTTTCTTGCTTAACTCAGTCACGCAAACTTCGTTCACAACCGCTTATTTTCACAGTGGCCATGACGTGACACTTCTATTGATTTAAATTTTTTTAAAAAATATGAAATTTTATCATCTTGAAAATAAGGAGAGGTACATTACTCGAAAATAAATGGTGCAATTGAATAATAAGCATCAATATGATTCTTTATAATAAACATATAATTATAATACTAAAAGAGTCACAACAACAATAAAATGTATTATTATAAGTAAAAAATGGGATCAGCTTTAAAAATGTTTTAGAAAACTCCAGGCATCGTAAATGTCCAAAAATCGTAATACTCGTTTCAAAATCGCACGGAAAGAACTATGTCAGATCAATGGCAGATCAATAATTTCAGAAAAATATACCCTGAATTGTTTAGGCTTTTTTGGTGCACTCACACGGACGGACGTTTTTCCCGTCAGCTATTTTTTCGGTAAGAATCACCCATGAAACGTGGATTCTGACTATACATGTTAGAGGAAGTAGTTTACTACATGCATGAAAAAATTCTACGTTTTCGTGTAGTACGATATGAGTTATTCTGCTGAAAAATTGCAATTTTGGATGCAACATTTCAATACATTCTCTATATTACGTATTTTGTAAGTAGAGTACGAGTAATATAAGTACATACAAAATTGTTTAATCCCAGGATGGGCAGTATCTTATTTTTATTTCCTTGAATAGAGCAATACGTGGAAACAATTATGGTGTCAGTGGGAATTACAATAAAACGAGGAAATTTTGAATTCCACATCTTCGGAAAGTGCCAATTCAAATATCTTACGATTAGTTTCCTGTACTGAGTTCTCAAAGAGATATCGAATAAAATTATGTCGATACAACTTGACACCCGAGGATACAAGTAATTCGGGGCAAGAAATTCACGGGACTCTATTTTAAACAAAAGTATCTTCCCGCAAAATTGTTCAGAGAAATTATTTCTTCAGGAAAACCACATCAATTATACCGGGTTGTTTGAATATGACCCACGTATTATATATTTTTAATTAAAATAATGTTTGGACTCTGGGTGAATGTCAAAACTGCGTTTCGCTTTCTGGGCACAATTAGTTTTCTCATTTTTTTATATTCCGTTAGAGAGGGATGGGGCAAGTCTAGACCTTTTTCTATCCAGATAAGGCCAGAGTTGGGGCAGGCGATCGATAGAAATTTTTTGAGCCATTGTTTATTCGAGAGAGAAAAAACCGCACGTTTTCCATTACGTAAGCGCGTCCTTATACTCTCTTACCACATCTTGACAAAGTTTGCCTCACGCGGCCCGTGATGTACAGAGGTTTTCGGGGTGGTCAAGCTAGTTGGCTTGGAGGGCGTTCACGTTGTCATAAAAACCAGGAATATCCTAACTGTATGTTGCAGTCACTAGTGTCGTAATACGTCTATTGATTGGGGTTTGCTTCCGTTTTAGAACGTGTCACGATAACTTCATCAACAGAAGAATAACTGAAGGATACACTTTAGGTGGCAAGGGAGGAGTTTGTATATAAATTTGCATACTTTTCTCTGGGATTATAATTATTTTCCACCAGAATCTCATAATTCCTCCGAAAACGTGACTAGAAAATCTAATCAAATTAGTTGCATTGTCCGTTTTAGATATGGTTCACCATCTGTTGTCTACATTAGTTTTCATTACGATGGTTGGGTCTTGTTTGTGCGCTGGTACAGCTCCCTCAAGACCATCTAGTGGATGACGTCTACTGCTGCCCATCCTGACAGAAGAAAACAACGGAATCTCCGAGACAAAGCAAAATGTGACTGATCCCCCTGAAGATGAGTTACTTGTTGCGTTTGATCCTTGCGATGATGACGACATCAACTTTTCGCCAAATGTAGCAGTGATGATTGTGAGTAAATTTATGATTGGAATAGGTCAGGAAAATAATGCTAAATCGAAGGGTTACTTACAGGAACCGAAGTTAAAACTCGAGAATTTTCTTAACACACCAAATACTTCATAGCATACACATGCAAAATTACAAGTTTATGGTTTTCCCCATCTTAAATCTTGCAATGTTTGTGAAACTTGCCGGAGGAAATGTAATTGTGGACTTCTTTGATTCTTATAAGGAATCCTTCAACTTACTAGCTTATCTGTATTTCAAATGTATTGAAACAAACTGTCTGATTTAATTTTTAAATTTAATATTTCCTCTGCCCTTCTAACACTATTAACTATAAATTCAACGTAACCCGTTCCAAATTTATAAAAGAATATGGGCGCTAGGAAAAGATTACGTAATTCAATTATTAAAATTAATCTTCAACTGCTATTTCCAATAAATTAATATCTGGCTAACTGGGTCGATGGGTCTTATAAAAAATAATCGCTATTTCCTACTAATAGCCGATTATTCGATCAGCAATCTGTACAGAGTGGCCGAGGAATTTGAAAAGCAAATATACATTTCTAGCTACTCAGTTGCTGGAATTGGCAACCACAAAAAAGGTGAACAGATTAACACATGCCCATGCACGAGCATGAAGTCTGTTTAAATTTTACGTGCGGTCTACAGTCCGCGGTATCTACTAATGTTTGAAAGTAGGGTGCGACTACTTTAAGTTCGAGTTGGCCAGTTGAAATTTGCGAGTTTCGGGAACTACTGTAACAACAGAAAATTTCAAGAGTTCGATTCAATAACACTCGAGCAAGCGACCTCTCTGAGTGTCTTTTAAAACAGGTGCGTGAGCGATGTTGTGTCCTTGCCTTCAATGGAAATGGAAACAACGTTAATTAATTTAAGGAAGTATATGGATTTGGAGTATATGCATTAAAAAAAACATTTTAATCGCAAAATTGTTCTCTCGTTAGAAATAACTGAACTCGTACTCAATTTCCCATACCATACATTAGAATTTTCTGTCATTTCACTTCAATTATGTATTAAATCTACTGTTACCCGAACAAATCATCAGATTGATAGTGTACTTCTCAATATTCTGTGAAAAGTATACAAATGAGTGTCATAATAAGAAAGAATTCTTATCTTTTTAAAACGTGTATAATGTTCAGTTGCATGTCTTCTTTCTATTTAAATGTGTTTAGTATTAGAATTTACAAAAAACTATGATTTGCTTATTACACTGAATTTAATACACGTCAAGAACTTGTTCCCACAAAAAGGCGTAACGAAGCATTATCCAGGGGAAGGAAATGTTATTGGATTGGTGCCAATCCTACAGACTACACCTCTTATGCCTTTTAAGGCGAAAAGAACGGAGAAAACTTCCGAGGATAGGCCACTTGCATTACTAGATGAGCCAATGATAAGCATTGCTTGCCTTAGAGTTGAGAATTGCTCAAGACCGGTGTCAAATATAAATTATTACTCATTAAAATATTAACAAATGAGACATCATTAAATTCTTTTATTGATCCATTCATTTCAGGTAAAAATGTATATTTCCATTTGAAAATTCACACGTGATTCAATTTCACCAAAATTAAAAATATTACACAGGATATATCTGCTGCCTAAAACTTGCCTCGTGGAATAAATATTAAAATGATCTATCGTGACACCGCTCTGTCCAAAAGCATTTTGCAAAATAATTTGTGGATAGTCATTTTCTTCACTGGACGATATACATATTGGCATACACTTTGCACCACTGAATAGAATGCACACAAACACAAAGAAATTTTTACATTAGCAGGACAACAGTTAGTCTCAGCGTTTTGAAATTTGCATCAGAATTTATTTATAACACAGACGAATCAAAATATCCAAAATACTGTTTCAACGATTCATGAATATAAATTAAATTTTGAAAGTTAAAAAGCAGTTCAACAATTTTCACAGATTTGCCATAAGTCACAAATCTTTAATTCAAATTCATCAGCAGAAAGCAAAACATTGCAAAAATATTTGAATTTTGTACTAGACTGCCAATAACGAATGAATTGTCTGGAAACAAATGAGGGTTGGCATCAGATGCTAAAGTCCTATTAAAAATTGCATATCACGAAAACGAAAGGAGATAGCTCCGGTTGGATTGATGAATTTTGCAACTTGTGTAAAGGGAATTGAGAGAGAATAAAAATTAATTGCAAAATTTGTAAAATTATAAATAATTTCCAATATTTGCATTTCGAAAGTAGGAAGGGTGCGCTGATGTCCCAGAACCAAAAACTGCAAATTAACAATTTTGCAACAATTAACATATTTATAAACAATTCCTAAATGTGCGCTAATCCTGCCGGGGAGTGTGCACAAATCGTTTCTGCGTTAAATATTGCAAAATAACAATTTTGACATGACATGCAAATTGATTGCTTAATATCTCGTTTAATTGATATTTTAATGATAAATATAAACTTGGTATTTGAATTTTACTGTCTTTTGTTGAAATGGTTCCGCCTATCGATTCAAAAAAGACAGTAGTTGGCAATTTTCGTAAATTTAATAAACATGAAAATTTGAAAATATGCAATTATAATCGTTTTTCTTATCGAAAAAATCTGTAGTAAACTGGATATTTGATTAAGTGCATAGATTGTGTATGGAAAATAATATTAGAATTAACATGAGTATAAATAATTAATTGGCCAACATCAGTGTTATTTTATCTGATATCAATGTAATTTCTTTAAAAAGAATTTTGTTGACAGTGATTAAGGGCTATGGGTTCATATATATTTCAATGAATTTACTTTCATGTTTATGCAAGTGTTTCTTTCATGTTTTTTTTTTTTTTTTTTTGATACTTCCTTTCTGAACTAGCGACGCCGGCCATCATCTCCGATGTAATTTTGATAGGGCACTCCCCCCTGCATTGAGATTGGCTTCAATGGTTTGTGAGGCTCCGCCTGCGACGTTTCGTCATGACAAATGCTAGCCAAGCCGTGCAAAAGCTGAACTTAGCCGCAGACGGCCCCGATCAATTGTTGTTTCCAGTACTGTACCCGTCGAACTTCATTGAAATTTAACTTGTGATCTATTGGTGCTAATTTGTCTAAAGCAACAGTAATGTCTTCTTCACCGTGTGTTGATCGGCCAAAATATTCAGGTATGAGAGTTGAATTGCCGGGACAATATTCTATTACAAAACTGTATTGTTTTCATATAAAAGATCATCTAAATAATCTATCATTTACGAAATAACAGGTCATAAGAAATGCTAATGATCTATAGTCAGTCAGTATTGTAAATTCTCTTCCAAACAGATATGGTCTTACTTTTTCTAATACCCACAGAATTATTAAAGCTTCTCTCTCTGTAGTGTTATATTTAGTTTCATATGGACGTAACACCCTACTCTCTAGTGCAATAAACTTCTGATAGGTTGCACTATCTCATTGCAATAAGCATGCACCTAAACATGTTCCACTTCCATCAGTTTCAACATAGATCCATTTATCAATATCAGGATAATAAATTGCATCTGTTTGTCGAAATATTTCCTTAAATTTGTCAAAAGCTTATTCGAAATCTCCAGACCAATTCTATTTCAATCCATTTCTTGATAAAACGCATAGTGGTTTCATTATAATAGAATAATTTTTACAAACACGAACAAAATAATTATATGTTCCTAACATTCTTCTTAATTCTCTTACATTTCTAGGTGGTGGAGTTTCTTGCAACATAGTTTTTCGTTAATTCAAAATCTCGAGTACATCTCTATTTATTTCATATCCAAAAAGTTCTAAATGCGCTTTACAAAATTACATATCTCAAAGATAAATTTAAAATTATACTTGCTGAATAACTTAAATAATCCTTCCAAATTGTTGAAGATATTCTTGAATCGATTTTGAGAATAGGACAATGTCATCTATATCAACTACAGAAGTTTCTCTCAAGTAACCATCAATGACCTCACTCTAATCGTCTTTTACCATTTTTCCTCTTTACAATAACTATCGGATTAGTAAATACAGCAACAGATTAAACAATGATGTTATTTTCCACCATTTCTTGAATTAATCGGGGTTCTCGCGCCCCGTTCAAATTAGCGAACTGCCGAAGACGGTATATTGGGAATTTTTATATATGGTCCGGTCCGTTACCAGGGCGTATATTCGAGCTCGTCTCTCTTTCTCTCTCTCTCTCTCTCTCTCTCTATATATATATATATATATATATATATATATATATTTATATATATTTCTTGTGATTGCAGGAACTCGTTAAGAAATACGAAAAGTGGAAGTGTGTGGATGTCCCTTTCAACCAGATGCAAGCGGCCCTTAACAACTTGTCTGTGAACATCATACCAGTTAACACGTGGGTATTGCCCGGGTCAACAGAATACGCTCTCTACCCACACACACAGAACGATCTTTGCCTGTTAGTTAATAGACGTCAACCAGTGCAACAGACAATCTTGCAGTCCTTCAGCGGCTCAACATGGACGGCCACAGCTGTCACCCTCGCCGCCTTCGCCGGTGCCCTTCGCCTCATCGGCCGCAGGTACGCTCGCCTCATCATCCTGACTGCCAACGTAGTTCCTCATAGCATATAGCCTCAGCTACTATATTAAGGCACCTAGACGGTCATAGCTGTCACCCTCGCCGCCTTCGCCGGTGCCCTTCCCCCCATCGGCCGCAGGTACGTTCCCCTCTTCATCCTGATTCCCAACAAACTTCCGCATGGCATATAGCCTCTGCTAAAATATTAATTCATCTGGACGGTCATAGCTGTCCCACCGCCACCTTAGCCAGTGCCCTTCGCCTCATCGGCCGCAGGTACGCTCGCCTCATCATCCTGACTGCCAACGTAGTTCCTCATAGCATATAGCCTCAGCTACTATATTAAGGCACCTAGACGGTCATAGCTGTCACCCTCGCCGCCTTCGCCGGTGCCCTTCCCCCCATCGGCCGCAGGTACGTTCCCCTCTTCATCCTGATTCCCAACAAACTTCCGCATGGCATATAGCCTCTGCTACAATATTAATTCATCTGGACGGTCATAGCTGTTCCCCCCGCCGCCTTGGTCAGCGCCCTTCAACTCATCGGCCGCAGGTACGCTCCCCTCATCATTCTGACTCCCAACAAAGCAACGGATGGCATACAGCCTCTGCCACAATATTAATTGATGTGGAGGACCATAGCTGATCCCCCCGCCGCCTTCGTCAGCGCCTTTTTACTCATTAGCCGCAGGCATGCTCCAATCATCATCCTGAACCCCAACCAAGATAAGCAAGGCATATAGCCTTTGCTACAATACTAATTCATCTTAACGGCCACATCTGTCAACCCCCCCCCGCCTTCGTCGGCGCACTTCAACTCATGGACCGCAAATATGCCTTCCTCATCAACGTGAATACCAACCAAGTTCCGCATGGCATATAGCCTCTGCTACAATATAAAGTCACTTAGACCGCCACATCTGTCACTCTCGCCGCCGTTGCAGTTGCGCTTCGGCTCATCGGCCGCAAGTACGCTCCCCTTTTAATCCTGTCCCCCAACAAATTTCCGCATGGCATATAGCCTCTGCTACAATATAAAGTCACCTACACCGATAGATCTGTCAGCCTCGCCGCCGCTGCAGTCGCCCTTCGGCTCATCGGCCGCTAGTACGCTCCCCTTTTTATCCTGTCCCCCCAATAATTTCCGCATGGCATATAGCCTCTGCTACAATATAAAGGCGCCTACACCGATACATCTGTCAGCCTCGCCGCCGTTGCAGTCGCCCTTCGGCTCATCGGCTGCTAGTACGCTCCCCTTTTAATCCCGTCCCCCAACAAATTTCCGCATGGCATATAGCCTCTGCTACAATATAAAGGCGCCTACACCGATACATCTGTCAGCCTCGCCGCCGTTGCAGTCGCACTTCGGCTCATCGGCCGCTAGTACGCTCCCCTTTTAATCCTGACCCCAACAAATTTCCGCATGGCATATAGCCTCTGCTACAATATAAAGGCGCCTACACCGATACATCTGTCAGCCTCGCCGCCGTTGCAGTCGCACTTCGGCTCATCGGCCGCTAGTACGCTCCCCTTTTAATCCCGTCCCCCAACAAATTTCCGCATGGCATATAGCCTCTTCTACAATATAAAGTCACCTACACCGATACATCTGTCAGCCTCGCCACCGTTGCAGTCGTACTTCGGCTCATCGGCCGCAAGTACGCTCCCCTTTTCATCCTGTCCAACAAATTTCCGCATGGCATATAGCCTCTGCTACAATATAAAGTCACCTAGACCGATACATCTCTCAGCCTCGCCGCCGTTGCAGTGGCTCTTCGGCTCATCGGCCACTAGTACGCTCCCCTTTTAATCCTGTCCCGCAACAAATTTCCGCATGGCATATAGCCTCTGCTACAATATAAAGGCACCTACACCGATACATCTGTCAACCTCGCCGCCTTTGCAGTCGCCCTTCGGCTCATCAGCCGCAAGTACGCTCCCCTTTTCATCCTGTCCAACAAATTTCCGCATGGCATATAGCCTCTGCTACAATATAAAGTCACCTACACCGATACATCTCTCAGCCTCGCCGCCGTTGCAGTGGCCCTTCGGCTCATCGGCCACTAGTACGCTCCCCTTTTAATCCTGTCCCGCAACAAATTTCCGCATGGCATATAGCGTCTGCTACAATATAAAGGCACCTACACCGATACATCTGTCAACCTCGCCGCCTTTGCAGTCGGCCTTCGGCTCATCAGCCGCAAGTACGCTCCCCTTTTCATCCTGTCCAACAAATTTCCGCATGGCATATAGCCTCTGCTACAATATAAAGTCACCTACACCGATACATCTGTCAGCCTTGCCGCCTTTGCAGTCGCCCTTCGGCTCATCAGCCGCAAGTACGCTCCCATTTTCATCCTGTCCAACAAATTTCCGCATGGCATATAGCCTCTGCTACAATATAAAGTCACCTACACCGATACATCTGTCAGCCTTGCCGCCTTTGCAGTCGCCCTTCGGCTCATCAGCCGCAAGTACGCTCTCCTTTTCATCCTGTCCAACAAATTTCCGCATGGCATATAACCTCTGCTACAATATAAAGTCACCTACACCGATACATCTCTCAGCCTCGCCGCCGTTGCAGTGGCTCTTCGGCTCATCGGCCACTAGTACGCTCCCCTTTTAATCCTGTCCCGCAACAAATTTCCGCATGGCATATAGCCTCTGCTACAATATAAAGTCACCTACACCGATACATCTCTCAGCCTCGCCGCCGTTGCAGTGGCCCTTCGGCTCATCGGCCACTAGTACGCTCCCCTTTTAATCCTTTCCCGCAACAAATTTCCGCATGGCATATAGCCTCTGCTACAATATAAAGTCACCTACACCGATACATCTGCCAGCCTCGCCGCCGTTGCAGTCGCCCATCGACTCATCGGCCGCAAGTACGCTTCCCTTTTCATCCTGACTCCCTACAAATTTCCGTATGGCATATAGCCTCTGCTACAATATATAGTCACCTACACCGATACATCTGTCGGCCTCGCCACCGTTGCAGACGCCCTTCTACTTATCGTACGCTCCCCTTATCGTCCCGACTCGCAACGAAATTCCTCATTGCATAATTTATGTTACAAAATTATGGCAATTGAGTCAAGAACAAACCTTTTTCATGGGCCCCCTTCGCCTCATCGGCCGCAGATACACAAAGGCCAGAAACGTAAATCCATTTAATTCTATCATACATACATTCTTTCTGCTATAATTCAAAGGCACCAGGATGGCCTAATGCAGCAGTGTCACAATCTTCACTTTCATAGGCCACAGGATTGCAACTTGGCAGCAATTCGAACCTAACAAATTTCGATTTATTTTCATTCTCTCTGCTTTAATATGTTGGCGCCAGGAATGACCACAATCATCGGAACCCCAACCTTCGCTATCACTTATCGCTTTACCGATCGATGGTTTGCATCCCATCACCAACTGGAGTCTCAACGAAACTACGAGGCAAATCCGGTTTTAATTGAATGTCGAGCAACATCCTGTTTTTAATTCAGAAATTTTCTTCTCCATGTTTTGATCATCTTTATCCCTGAATATTTCTTGAGTCCGCAATATGAATGCGGAGGTAACATTTTTGCTTTTAATTTAAATCGAAAACTTTCGTTTTTAAATTTAGACATCTTTTATTTCTTCTTGAGTTAATAGGACGACTGTCGACGCAAGATTTCACGTTTATCTTAGAAATGTATTCCCTTAACAAAAGTCTTTAAATGTTGGTGCTTCTAATGCAGGGATTATGTCGTGAACGCAATCGTTGATGCAACCGTTCTTTTTCAGAGACGTGCTGCTCGAGGTGTTGGACGCCTTCATCAACGGGGGCTTTGTGACTCGCGAGAGCGACCGCCGAGGCAACTTTCTCTTCCTGCTGCTGAGCGCATTCGGGATGGTGATCGTGAGTGCCTTTACCGGCACCTTCATGGGCTTTTTGTCAGTCCTTGGTGAGGCCCGACAGATTCAGACGCTCGAGGAAGCTGCCAGTCAGGTTACCAAAGTCTGCGCACACCTCACTATGAAACGCTTTTTGAAGAATGTGGACAGAAGCGATGTGTGGTGGAAACTATTTGATAAGTAAATATGCATTAGTTTATTGTCGACTGTAGTCTTTGCACCAGATATCCCTACTCTTAGTCGCTGTTGAATTGTGAGCGTCCAACGAGAGGGGCAACTAAGGCGATAGATATTGCGCATTCTTAGTAAAAAAGAAAACATCTTCACAAAATGTTGTGCCGCGAAGTGCAGTAGGGACCACAATCTCTGCTTTGTTTGTTGACTTTAATTTTCCTACGTTACAAAAAATACTCAGTGGTTAGGGGCCGCCAAGTTGTAGTCAAACGTCGGGGACGATTATGTTTTAGAGAGGCCTTACTCACATATCCTGCTCGTGATATTCCTTCACAGATTGCCTGGCTGCTCTGAAACAGGGTAAGGGACGAAAGCATGTGTGATCATGTTTTGCGTTAAAAATCCAGACAAACTCATAAATATAATTTATAAACTATAAATTATGTTTACTTCTGACTTTGAAAATGCCACGTACTAGTAATCAGATCTGGAATAATTTAAAAAAATACTCTTAACTGTAAACTTACATAGTTTCCCGTTCGGCGATAGTTGATTCCAGCGGCGGCGCGCGCAAGAGATAATTAAAATTAACACAATATTTGTAATTTATTACGTTCTAACAGAAAGTGGAATATTTGTTTATAATAAACAATGTTCTTTCGGGCGACTCCCTACCACACTACCATACGTGCAAATCTTTAATTTATCAACTGCTTTGCTCTATTCATTGAGAAAGTAACAATTATCAATTTTCAATAATTTTCTTCATCCCTATGTCGTTTCTTATTTATTCTTCTTCCAGTCTTTCTGGATATTTTTCTTTCTTGTTTCTTATTTTTCTTTGTTTCTTCGCGTCTTCATCTATTCCTTTTTGTTCTTTATTTTTTATACTCTTCATTATTATGTTCTCCTTTTGTTTTCTCATCTTTCTCATAACCTTCCTTATCTTGTTTTCCTCTCTATCTTCTTCTATCTCTTTTTAAATTCATATTTTTTTCTAGATATTCTCCCTCTCTGCATTTAGCGTCATGAAATATCATACTTTCGGGAAGTTATTAGTTCGTCTTTATTGCGTTTAATTGCTTTCAGTTTCCAATGTTCGCTGCAGACAAATGTACCATACCAAGCGAGTCCCCAATTAAACTGTTCGAAATAAAAATGAATGTAAATAACACCCCTTCATTTATATTAAATCCTGAACGGGGACTACGTCAAAACATTGAGTTTGTGGGCTAACATAATGTTAGCGATATTCCGCATTTGTAAAAGTTAAATGTAAGTGTTAGAATGCAATTTTTGTATGCATGTTACAGAGGTTGAAATGAACATCAGATTCCGAACGTTGCGCATCATAGTTAATGTTTACAAACAGTCATTGCGTCTTACTAGATAGAACAAATTTAGATTTCCGCGAATCGAAAGAACAAATTTAGACTGGGGAACGTCTAGATTGACTTCAGGCAACTTCATACACGGAGGAGAGATCAGTTTATGTGATAATTATTTAATTAATTTAGCACTTGCTAAGTGAGTAGTTTGTATCTTTTACTTATGGAACAATAAATCGACTTGTTGAAAAAATCACTCCACAATTAATAATTTGAAAGTAGTTAGTGTAGAAAGCGCGCATAAAATGAATCGCGATAAAATGTGCATATGCGACAATACTACGCTGCTCTCCTGTCTCGTTACGAAAAGGTCGACTTTCTTGCCTTCTGATGTAAAATTCTATTTCTTGACACTTTCATTTTTCTCTGTGTTTAGGTATGAAAATTGTCCTTACACAGTGGAACCGGAGTGGCAAAAATTTTCAAAACCAACTGATAAACAAGGCGAAGCGTACATCTTGAGTGAATACTTACAAGTACAAAGAATGAATAACCCTATAATGTGGGATCAAACTGCAGAGACTTCCTATGGATATAAAGTGCCTGAATGTTTAATCACACCGATGTACTTTTCTTTCCTGATAATAGCGAAAGAGTGGCAAAAACAACGCTTAAGCGCCATTCTACAGACCATTGTGGAAGCAGGCATCTACGCGAAGATCGAAAGGTACTCAATTATTTAGATTTCTAAACGATGTAAACTACCATTACACGAGCCTCATCCATTGCCTTTTAGACGCGTTTCTCCAAATCATTATATGCACCAAAGTATCTACATCAAACTCGGAAAGGTGGTCAACTATAGCAACTAGTACGCATTCTAAATTTCCTTCCCACCAGGTTCATATTTTTGTGTTTTTGTACGCCCTTCTCCATGACACTGAATCGAGGTATCCACACCTTGAAAAAAAAGAGACTCAACCATAGTGACTGGGACTCGTTCTCTATTTCCTTCTCCCGAGGCTCATCCTTTGTCTTTTGGACGCGCATCTCCAAGACATTTTGAAACAAGGTTCCTACGCCAAGTTTGAAAAGGTACTCAACCATAGCTGAAGGTAAGCATTCTAAGTTCCCGCCCTCCAGTCTCCTCTATTGCCTTGTAGACTTGCTCTTCCAAAGCATCGTGGTTACAACATAGATCGTAGAAGCGTGAACGTGGAAAGGTTATTACACTGTAACGACATATAGACGTTCTGAAATTCCTCCCAAGATGCCTGTCAACTGTCTTTTGGACCTTAAGGGCATCCAAGCTATTGTGAAACCAGAAATTTACGCCTAGGTCTGAAGGTTTCAAGCACAGTGGCTGCTACGCATTCTAAATATCCTTCCATGTGGCCTATCCATTGTCTTTTGGACGCGCCCATTCAGGCCATTCTGAAGAAGCCTTTTACACAATAAACGATAGATACTCAACTATAGCACCTTCTTCGCCTTCCAGATTACTTTTCCTAAGGCGAAACTTTTGAATATTCGTTTTTGTTTCTTGCAGCTACATATAGATAACGTGTTATCGTTTTGACTACTTCATTTCCTTTGTCCTCTATAGCTAAATATCAGTGATGTGCTGTGTTGCTGAACTGGTGAAGTGGGGTCTAACAGCTTCACTTTCTTTGTTGCCCATCGTGACTTGTGGCTTGTTTGGAGTGTACATAACTATCTCATTTTTCTGGGTCTTAAGAGCGGTATGTGGATAGCTCGCCGTCTTCAAAACTTTTTAATATATTTCTTTCGGTTTGCTTTGCGAAACAAATTTTATCCGAACATATTTGGATGGCGTAGTATCTTTCAAAGTTTTTCGTCTCCTTTGTTACTTATGGCCTCATGTGAGTGAGATGGTGGAGACTTAACCCAAATTCGCCCGAGTTTTTTTTTTTTTAAATTATGCTGTTTGTTTAATATAACATGTATAACTAATGTTAAATTTATAATTGAATGAAAATATTTGAAAGCTTTCCTATAGGCCCCTTTGTCCGTATGGACACGCTGGTCAGTTATGTAATCGTTTTCTACAAAATCTAGTACAAATTAGAAAAATGTTTATTGGTAATAAAACGAACAATGAATTTTATGAAAAATATATGATACAGCACTTACTTAATGAAAAAGAAGAAATATAATAAAATAAATATTCCAAACGTTTAATGAAGGGGAATGGTAATTTAGGAAGATTCTAAACATAAATCTACAAAGAATTGACGTAATATGACAACCATTTCTTTAGTGATGTAAGACACAAAATACCTTTACGATGTAATGCACAAAATGTCCCTTGTATCGCATACTGGTACGTTACTTCCCTTTCAAAAAGTACATCCTGAACCTCTTGAACAGTTACATCGGAATGAAATAGCCTTGACAAGCCTCCGACAAAAAAATGAAAACAGTATTAAAAACTTATTTTGGCATCAACAAATTTGACCCCATATCTTCCCTGCGTGTCCTCGTGTGGGCAAAATAAAATATTTTTCATTAAAGAGAAAAACAATACTTCCAAAACTATTCTTAAAAATGTGTATTCGTACGTTCGCGACTCTAAACGTACATCAAACATTCATTTAAACTTATATTAACATAGAATTAGTATATTACCCGCTTATTTTTCATCGACGTTCATGATTTTTTAGCAAAAAATATGTGTATTTTAGGAAGCGATAAAAACGGCTGTCTTACAAAATATCACTCTAACAACAATAGCCATACAATCTGGACTTTATTTTAGTAGCAAAATGATTGCAAACATCATTAAAATCAATATTAGCTCTAGAAAACAGAATGAAATATTGTTGCTAAAGCGTGTCCATAATAACATACTGGGCAGTTATGAGACTAATGACTGTTTACATCCTTATTCAAGGATCGTTTGGATGGGTTGGTGCCATTTTAGTTTACTATATTCTTGTATTCTGTGTGGTTCTCCAGCCACATTTCTATTCTTTCACATTTAAGTGGTATAGTGCTTTACTTCTTTTCCTTCATTTTCCACTTATCTGACAAGTGTGAATAGCATTTCGTCCATACGGCGTCTTCATTTTTTTCCTCTACATCCTCACGTGGTGGAATAGTATTTTTTGGCAGCATCATTTTCCTTGTTACCTGCAGAATCATGTGAATGTCGTGGTGTCGTTATGTCTGGTCTACGTGCTGTTTTCTCTAAAGCAACATGTGAGTGGCGTCTTCCTAACTACTTTGTTTCGTATGATTTTCACATTTGGATGAAGTGGAACATTTGTGACGTTTATATTTCTTTTGTTCACAGCAATGTGTGGATGAAGTGGAGGGCGTTGGGTTTTGTTCGTCGGGGGCCCGCCATTTCGCCGGCATTTCCCCTTGTTCTCCCCGCCCCCACCTCTACGCCGCGCCCCCTGGGCCTGTCCGCTCTGCTGGAGCCCGCCGTCGTCCTGGGCGTTGGGGCGCTGGTTTCGGCCGTGGCCTTCCTCGTGGAGGTGGCGCTGCGCATGCGCGCCAGCGGGCGCTTCAAATCAACAGCGCGACTGCTGTGCTGCCGGCGCACTGCACGCAACTGAGTCTGATGGAGGCGTGACTGAATTTGATTTCTGCCTTTTAATTTTATTCATCTGGCGGAATTAACTGAGTCCAAATTGCGATAGTGTCCTCAGCTACTTGAACATTGTGGTACCAGCGAGAAAGTTCCGGCGTTGGCAGTGTGTCGTTTTGCTAGCTAAATTTACCTATATATATATATATATATATATATATATATATATATATATATATATCGGTAATAAAAAGTAAAATAATTATAATAAATTAAAAATATAAAAATGAAAAAGCAGAAGTTAAAAAAAATAATGCAAACATTTTTTAATGTAAGAAAATAAAATAAATATTAAAATAATCATGTTAAAATGGTAAAATGGTAAATAATTAAAAAAATAAACGGTAATTTGAAATTAAAGTAAACATGCCGTAAGTGCTTTGAGAAACTTGGTGTTTAGGAAACGGTTTGAAGTGAAAATATATTTTTCCCTTTAAAATATTTTATACTACAAATATTTTAATAATTGCAATATGAGTGTTTGTTCAAAGAACTCAAGCATAGAAATGTGTTTTTAAACATTCATGTTATGATGTGCTAGCACCATTTGCACTTTTCAAATAATCGATATAAATGTAGTTTTACGAATTGTCAAAAATGCGCTTTTAATGTGGGATGCTGATACTTCGCGGAAAAGTCACAAACGCCTATTCGCCTTTAAGGGCAAGAAGGAACAATTAGTCGTACTCTTCTGTGCTTTACTTACAAATATAAACGTTAAATAAAAAACGTCAGAGTGATTTCCTACCACTTTGGAATAAAACGTTAATTATTACAGTTATATAATTACATGGTATACAATACAGTATATTAACACAATAAAATATTATGACGACTTTACCTTGCAAATGATTGACAGTTAACGAGTTAGATTATAAATAAGTTTTTTGCATAAGTTTGAATACACGAGTGGATATTTATTTTCTATTTAATTTATATAATTATGCACAATTATTTAGTATTGCAGCTCAGCAATCTTTTAATAATGCGGACACGCCATTTTCTAACCGCGGGATACAGGAAAAAATTTCAGTTTTTTTAATCATTAATTGAGGTTTGCTTAAAAATGAATGAATTGAATTTGAGGGATGCTTACTTGAAAATTCTATTTTGAAATAGATATCTTTTATTGGCGTCAGGGATGGGCTAACAATGGCTTAGGAAAAACAATTACAAGTATTTTTTATAGAACTGTTGGAGGTGGAATATGTTAAAGATTTCTCAAGCTACATTGTCAACCATTAATTCATTCTAGTACCTGTACGAGATGGAATCCAATTCATTATTAAGCACTGTTTTCGCTCTTTACACAAGATTATATCAGACATTTATTATCTCTTGGTTATTAGTTCTTATTTATTAGTATCTCTCAAACATTGTGGCTTGTAACATGTGTAGATTATAAATAAATAATTAGGTAATATTAATGTATTCTCAACGCTTCGAGTGTCGCATACGTTTCTTAATAGAATATGGATAAACAATTACAAGATTTCATATATAATATGTTGCTATCAATCAGCACCCATTTTTCAAGTGTAAACGATTAATGAATACTTCCACGCTTTTTATATATTTTTAAAATTTTCTTGTGTAGAGCTTGATATATTCATAAAGACGTGTCTTTCTGGGGTGTATTCATATGTCAGTATTGTTATTTATTATTGTTCAGTCAAAGAAATCCTGCGTTTTTTTTCAGAGAGATATTTGAGTTTGTTAAATACAGTGGTTTTAATGATTGGTTTCAAGAAAAAATAACACGGATCATTCTCAGATATGTGACGTTAAACTTAAGCTAATATGTAAGTAAATAAGTTTTTAGCAATCAGCAAATAAATAGAATGGAGTTGTTTGCACTTACTTGCTCTCAGTCACTAGTTTTATGGACTAGACACACCCTGTTTCTCGCACCAACCTCTACTGATTGTCTAAATCCAAAAGAAGATTTCTGGCACTTGCAAGAAAAGGGGAATGATGTTACTAGATTGCAAACATGTCTCAAGAAAGGAATGTTCCTTCCGTTAAAAAATAAGATATTTGCTGTTGTCTTTAATATGTAATATCATTTTAAAATCAACTCAAAGCTAACTCAAAGTTAAGTGAGATTCTTAGTAAGCTACGCCTATGTTCAGAAACAATTTCGCGGGGCCTGAATGCTAGGGTAGGAGATATGTTGTGATGTAACTGATAAAGTTATTGTACGTTTTGGTAAGCTCCTTTGTTTTCTTAATGTAATATGTTCCAAAAACATTAATTTTTTTTGTCAATGTACACATGCAACCATCTTTCTAATTCATATACACTCTGGTGAAAGCGTCTGAAAAAACAGGATTTTTCTGTACTTAAAGACCTTTGTCGAACTGCAGATTGTACTTCATTGGTATCTATCTTCGAATTTTGTAACCAATTCATTTTTGTTCCAATTCATTTTTGTTTTTAAATGTTAAATACATGACATTTACTAATAATTATTCATAATGATAATTTCTTATAATCGTATTATATTTATTGTTCTTGAAATTTATGATTATGAAATTTTTGGATATGTATTTTGATATATGAAAAGCCTTTGTTTTTACTTTCTTCCTACTGTCTTGAATAAACGTAATCTTTCATTCTTTCCCTTCCTATTTGCTTGACGTTTTTCTTCCCTATTTTGGGTGAATAAAATCCATTTTCTCTATCTCTTGCAGACCTACCACTATCTTTTTTTAGGATAATTTCTTAATGTTTCAAAAATGAAACATTTGTGCATGAAATAAAGACTAAATTTATTGGACTGCATTTTGCGTTCATACTCATTAGCTATAATAGCTAAGTAACAAAGACGTACGTTACAAGAATTGTGAATTGGATTTACTGTGTTGAGTAAACGGTTAATACACATACGCAGAAATCGAGTTAATGTAATTCTCATAACAGGATGTCTTGTATTCACAACCGTTTAATTTTAGAATATCAAACAATGAACAGAGCGTTAAAACCTCTAAGTTTGAAGGTGTTCTTACGATAATTAACTCTCATATTGCCACATTAAACAATCACACAAAGGTCATAATCTTATTTTAAGAATAATTGAAGAAAGAGCCCCTATTTACAATATGAAAGTTTCATGTTGACGAACAATCAGAACTTAAGTGAATAATGAACTAATAAGTAATCAGACATGTAAAGGTTCACGGTGATAGATCTTTACGTAACAATAGAATATTGCCATTCTCGTAAAAATATTCTTTTACTTTCTCGCTACCGCTTACGCAGTACAGGGAAATTGTTGTATTGCAGCAGGAAAAAACGGCTGGTATTGTCAGGCACGGGTAAACAAAAAGTGATAAATCGAGTCTAATATGTAGAAATTAATTTCGCCAACTGTCTGTAATCTTAATCGGTGTTTGTGGGCCCTCGATACCGAAAAAAACAATTGACTGCAAAACATCTGTCCGTTTGTCTGTCCGTCTGAATGTCCATCCGTGTGTCTGTGAACAACGCTAGGGCTTGAACGGTTCACCGGAGTTTCTCCAAAATTGATATTCCCAATTCCTACAGCCAGCGTCACGGCTCCGGCAATTTGAAACAGATTAGCTTTATCAGCCATTCTATTAATCTCGCTATTAAGCCAGTGAAAATGTTACATGTAGCACAGTCAGCCAGTTTATAAAGAGAAGTTATATTTCAGAATGTAAGGATGAAAGTTTATTAACAGATAATCGCCTCTTATATAATTTCAGTAGGATACAAACATTTGAAGGTCTTATACGCAACCGAGTTTCACAAATAGAACTCTAAGGAAAAATAATTTCACAGATGTGTGACAAATTTCTGAAGAGTATATTCCTTGTTGCATCGAATTTGCACTTAGTCGCTGGTGTACGTGATTTGAAAGTTGCATATCCTGATTTCGGTATGGTTCCTAAGTATGGTGGATGGAAATTTTGAAGGGTTATCATGAATACTGATATTAGCGTTTTATATACACAAAGAAAAGAGATACAAAGAGTTTCAGGGAACGGTGTATACCGGATGTTATCATCCGGTGGCCGTCCGATGTAAACATCTGCTGTTGTGACGTCAGAAGTTTAGAACCGCTAGCTGATGTGTACCGTCTGGGCGCGCGCGCAAAAAAAAAAAAAAAAAAAAAAAAAAAAAAAAAGAGGCAAATTATGAGCTATACAGTTTTCTAAGCGGATAAAATGGCCTTGCTACTTTCTAGAACGGTTATTTATGTTAACAGTGAACACGGTTTATTATTAGATTTAGGACATCAAGTGGAACATAATATCTACATCAAGAAAGAAGACTAGAATATTCAGGGGCGTGCGGTGCCCGATTCATGTGGGTAAGCTCTGTAAATGGCAAGGGTGCGACGTGATGGCTGTTTGGGAAGACAAAACGAAAATTAATTCAGTTACTGAATATAAATATTTAATTATATCATATCTAAAAATGACATTATTATTATTATTATTATTATTATTATTATTATTATTATTATTATTATTATTATTATTATTAATTATTCTGGAATAATGCGAGTCCCCAGCATATGCGCACACAATTTTCTAAGAACTACCAGTCACCAACAGTCGTTGGCATTTGAACGATCCATACGTCGAAGACAAGTTATCTGTCGGGGCGTGATGAATGCTATATAGAAACACTACCATTTGAGCTGATACGGCAAAACTCACACGACGAAACCTATTCGAAGAAGCGATCCTCCCAATGGCAATGCCCTCCTTCCCTCACGACATAGCTTGTGATGTGTGAAAGAACTTTTGGCAGATTGTATCTCGCAGGATGACTAGAGGAACTCTTTCAAATTATTTATTACACAATTTTATTTTCACCCATTTCCACTTTTGAAATTATTCGATTTTAATACAAACGTTTTAAATCTTGTTTAATATTTTATATTAATACATTTTTTAATATTTTACATTATTGCAAAAATTCAATGAAGCTTGAAACATTTGGAGAGAAGTGCCCCATCTTCCCCCTAAGTTAAGCCTATGCTGTCTGGAGACAAAACGAAAAGTATCACAGATGAAACAACTGAGAACAAAGATGGTACTTTTATTACTTTTTCCTGCGTGCCACTAGCAATTGAGCCGCAATAAATGGCAACTGAAGAAGTACATACGCTGTTATAATAACATTTGAAGTGAAGCATAAGGAACAATAAATTAGTTATTACGTCAGATCTACTGGATAAATAATGTTGAAAGAAAACAAGTCATCCTACCTGATTTATTTGAAAATGAAATCCATTCTCCTCTCTTGTTTGGCAAATTCTTCAGTGACATCGTCATAAAATGTGGCAGAACTTCGTATTTCTTTAAGTTTTTCTTTCTCAATTGACAAGAGTGCCAAATTACTTAATCTTTCTTGTCCTTGTGTTGATCTTTGAAACGATTTTATACGTATGAGGGCAGAAAACGACCTTTCAACCGATGCTGATGTACTGGGTATAGTTAAAACAAGTAAAGCAAATATATATATTTCTGCAAATGCTAAATAGAGGTGATTTGACTTCAGATATTTCACTAAATCATGGGGAAATTTTCCACGAAATTCTTCCATTGAGTACAGTACTATCAATTCATTTTTCAGTCGTAATAAGTCAAAATAATTTTCATGTTTTGCTTTAAGAGCCTCCAAGGCGGAAGGGAACGTTGATTTGTAAGACTCAAATTTAGTTGGAATCAGTAACGAAATGAATTCCAATTGTGGGAGATTTCCAGACCTATTCTTTATTTGATGTGTCACATTATCTATTATTTCAAAAAATAGCCTTCTGTATTTCATCACATTATCTTCAGGGCAAAGGCACCTCCTTTTGCGCGGTACATTTTCAGAGCTGTCAATCAGATGATTAGTGGCAGATCAGAATTCATCAAATTTGGACCTTTCATTTTCAATTAGCTGTTCCGTCTCTTTTATTTTTCCGGCACAGTACAGGATATCCAAATGTTTCGTTTGAAGAATATTGTAAAGAATATCGGTGTAGGCGTAAATCTTGGAAAATACTTCTAGAAAGAATATTGTTTGAAATTCATTAAGGAAATGCAAGTACCCTCGGGCAAGAACAAGAGTTTCACTTTCCCATGAGGATGAGTTGTCAAATTTATTTTGAAAAAAGTGGATTAACATATCACGATTTTCTTTTATAACATTTACAATTCGGAAAGGGAAATTCCAACGTGTTGGTGCATTTCTTGGAATTTTCGTCTTGCAGAAGTCATTAAGAGCATTTGTACGTTTTGTAGATTTTGAAAAGAAAGAACTTAATCCATTCAAAGTTTGAAAGAAAATGCGACACTCTCTTATATTCATAGCTGACTGAGACAATACAGGATTCAGCACATGACTGAAACAATGAACAAAAAGAGCTCTTGGATACTTCTCCTGCACCTTAGTTTTAAGGCCATTTGATTCTCCAGCCATCCCTGCAGCTCCATCATATGTCTGAGCAACAAATGTGTCACCGATATCATATAATTTTACTGTTTCTTCCACATGATTAAATAAGCCATTGGCAGATCTATCCGCGCTTACGTCCACAAACGATATAAAAGTCTCCTGAACTACAGTTTTTTCCTGAACATATCTAAGAGAAGTACCTAATTGTGATTTGTTACTTACGTCGGATGTTTCATCTAAAATAATTGCAACATGCTGAGCCGTGGAAATATCATCTTTAATAGATTTGCTCAAGACATTACTTATTGCAGAAATCAAATCGTTTTGAATTCTGTTGGAAGTTCCTCTAAATGTCTTGGCCCTTTCTAGGTGTTGTTGCAATGTAGTATCATACGTACTCAACAAATGGAAAATTTCAACGTAATTGCCTTGTTTAATTTGTTAGCTGACTCATTTTCACGATGCCCTTTGAAAGGCAATTCCTGCATTGCTAAAAAACATGTCGCATCAATTAGGCGTTTTAATATGTCTCTTTTTTTCGAACTGTGTCATTATGTCGCATTACATCTGATCTCAACTGAAGATCAAGTTCAGTTTCGATGCGGACACTTCCAAAACTGGCCAGCTGAACAAGAGAACGCAAATGACTTTGTGATCGTTCGTGTTTTGCTATTGCATTTGAAAGGTTGTTCAAATTGTTATACCCTTCTTTGTTCCATACATTACGCTCATTGGAAAACAACAAACATGGCCAACAAAATAATGTATTAAGTTTTAGGCTACCTGTTAACCAATTAGTGTGTTCATATTTTTTAGTATTAAAATAACGGAAATATTCCCTTCCCTTTTCGTTGTGTAAACATCTGAAGTTAGGAAGTTCCGGAACAGGCCTCCATTGTCGAATAACGTCACTTTTCTCCACAAAAGTACGACAACTGAATGGAGTTTTTAAAATATCGTCAATTACACAATTATTTTCTGCCATAGCTCAATACCGTACCGCTACGTAGCACAAAAGGCAGCACACGAAAAGAACACGCACAGAAATAATACGCACGCATGAAAATATCCACGAGTTCCTGTTATCACTCATCAATAACACTAGACGCACTAGGCGGCGCTTACCACTGTGTCGCATGCGAACACGTTTCCAAGCTCATTTCAGGGCCGCCCTGGGAGGTGCTGTAAGCGGTGGGCCGCGTTCCTGCGCTTTCAGAGGGCTACATACAACCAAATGGAGCTTCCAAAAAGTCAAGAGCGCATGCGCGAACTTCCTAATGCATTTAGACGGAGAATATCGCAATGCTCGCTTCGGGCCGGGTGGCGGCGCCTACAACTTCCATCTTTTTCGTCAACTTCCGCCTCTGTCTGCATCAGCGTTGTATGCTCGATGTAGGGCCGCACTCTGTCCGCGCGCCTTCGCAAGCCAGTGGACCCTTCCTTGACAGACATTTAAACTTCTAGCCGAGTTCTCATAACTGGTGGAGCCGCGATTTCAAAATATTATAATTACATTCAACTGACTTTTCTCCAGGGTAAGCGCAGCATATCTAGCTTACCTGGAATGCACGCCACTGAGAATATTACTCATGGCCGACAGGATTTTAAGGGGAAGGTTCTACACTTCGGCTGCGCGGGCTATAAGAACATCGATTTTATAAACTTAGAGCGCCACGATAAACATCTCGCAGGATTACCAAATCATTCTTTGCGTAGAAAGTAGAAAGCCAATTTTTTTACAGTAAAGGCCTTTAATTAACAAAACCTATATTCAATTTGATGGGATGAAGAATAATTTATAAAGCAAAATGTTTTAAATAAGACAAAAATATCAGCAATAAAAATGATAATGTTTTATCGAAATAGGAAGGTTGATTTTTATTAATATACTCCACAGAACTTGTGCCCCTCTTAAAAGAAGAAAAAAATTCAGCATTTTCTTAGTCCTTACTGGATGGGACGTTGGAACACGTGAGTAATATTTAATTGTAAAGAACGTGATTTGGCAATTAATAAATTACTAAGATCGATAGTTTCAAGCACTTCTAACTGCAGAATTGCAAACATATTCCAGATTGTTTTGCTCATGAGACAAATGTACAAGACAATGGTGGAGAGTTGTGTGACATACGCATCTGAAATTTGGATTAAAAAAGATGAACAAATGCTCGGTTAAATGCTATGGAAATGAATATTTGGAGACGATGTTGTCAGTATACCCTGTTTGACCAAAGGAAGATATTAGACAGATAATGAAGATAGAGAGGCAATTGATCGAAAATGTAGAATCCAAATAACTCCAATGTTATAGCCATCCAATGCATGCTGACAGAATACCAAACTAGAGGAGCTACAGAATGGCACACACTTCTTTTTTGAGAACATGGCGTTTGAGCGTTTCTGAAAATGCGGGATTTTGAGCTCATTTATAGAGAAAATGGTAATGTTTTCGATAAAATTTATTTTACATTATTTAGAGCACATGTACCCATGTGTATAATAATTTGAAGAAATTGCCTTTAATGTAAATATTACAGACGTGAGAGACAAGTCAAAAAATATATATTTAAATTTTTTGAAAAAAACAAAAGAATAGTGCAATATCGCGTTTATGTTATGGAATAGGACTTGTTTGGCACTAACAATGCCAAAATTTTAAGGAAAAATTTTAAGCCGTTTTTTTAGAAAATTGATTTTTGAATGAAAATGAATCATTTTTACAAAGATATGTATACATCATTTATTTCAATGTTAATGATCTATCCATTGCTGAGGAAAAAATATATAGTTCAATTTAAAAAATCGAAGATGATTACATTTCTCGAAAACTAAAACTATTATAAACAATTTCTTTTCGGCATGTTACTTGCCCCATGATTCTGCATTGTTAAGTGAAAACTGCAACTCGATACCCTGAACTGTTTAGAAGTTACGGGGATTGTCCATTTTTGGTGGGACACCTGGTATTATATAAATATTAGAAACTCTATGTAACATGATCGATTAATGAAAGTGATTGTAGTATACTGAGCGAATGAAAAAGGATGACGAAATACGTCTCGTAGAGGAAACCTCGAAATGATTTCTTTCCATAGCGTAAAATTACAATTTTATTGACAATAATACTAACCTGATAGGACTTTCTACAAACAATTAAATGGAGATGTGAACTTCTTCATCCTAAATTTTCATCACGGAGCACGCTCGAAAGAACAAAATGAGTAAACGAAATTGAGGATATTATGATTATTATGTCGTAGTAGCTTAGTTGTTAAAATGATGATTGATTCTTTCATATGCTCAGAGATTTTCTGTCAAACTCGTTGTTTAGTAGTCAACTCGAGTAGTATTTTAAAATTTATGCTGTAATTATTCATGTTTTCTTCCGGGCTGATGGGCCGTGGTCCAATTGGCTTTGAACTGCCAAACGTTTCGCCCACGACTGCGGTGGGCATCTTCAGTGGCGAGGTCTCGGGTGAAGTGTCCAGGACGGCGGCTGACTGGCGGCTGACTGGCGGCTGACTGGCGGATGACTGGCGGCTGACTGGCGGATGACTGGCGGCTGACTGGCGGATGACTGGCGGATGACTGGCGGATGACTGGCGGATGACTGGCGGATGACTGGCGGATGACTGGCGGATGACTGGCGGATGACTGGCGGATGACTGGCGGCTGACTGGCGGCTGACTGGCGGCTGACTGGCGGCTGACTGGCGGCTGACTGGCGGCTGACTGGCGGCTGACTGGCGGCTGACTGGCGGATGACTGGCGGATGACTGGCGGCTGACTGGCGGCTGACTGGCGGCTGACTGGCGAATGACTGGCGGATGACTGCGTCTTAACTGGCGACAGTCGCCAATCAGCCGCCGTCCCGCACACTTCACCCGAGACCTCGCCACTGAAGATGCCCACCGCAGTCGTGAGCGAAACGTTTGGCAGTTCAAAGCCAATTAGACCATGGCCCATCAGCCCGGAAGAAAACAGGAATATTGACTCCGGCCATGAAAGCCTTCAATGCTTTATACTGTAATTGTTAAACAAATGGAACTTAAAGTATTTAGAATAAAATGAAAATTAGAGAGCTGAAAACCAGAAATATCTAACCAGCAACAATTTTCATGGTAATATATGACAGCGTTGTGGCCGCTTGTCCCCTCCACTCCCGTTCGGAACTTCAAATGTATTTGCCTGAGAAACTAAGTGAACCATTGCAAAACGGTTTGTAGAAAAGCCTTGCGTGGGAAACGCGTAAGGAAAAGCCTTGCGTGGGAACTGACAAAAAAATAGTTGTCATGACATGCTAATTTCGTATAAACAATTACGTACCTCGAAAACGAAAGACGATAGCGCCAATCGGATTGCGGAATTTTGCATCTCGTTTAAAGACAATTTTAAAAAAGGAATGCATTTTGTTTGAAAAATATTAAAGTTTATAAACAATTTCCAAATTTTGCAATTCTAAAGTGGGAAAGGTTCTATGATGTCCCAGAACCGAAAACTTCAAATTAACAATTTTTCAACAATTAAAAATTTATAAACAATTCCGAAATGTCCTCTATTCTTGCCGGGGAATGTTCTCAAGTTGTCCCTGATTTGATGATTGCAAAATAACAATTTTGACATGAGATGCAAATTAATTGCTAAATATCTAGTTTAATTGTTACTTTAATGATAAATATACACGTGGTCTTTGAATTTTACTGTATTTTATTGAAATGGTTCCCTAGAAGTCCTCTATGGATTCGAGAATGACAGAATTTTGCAATTTTTGCAAATATAATAAACATATGAACAATTAAAAATATGCAATTATAATCGTTTTTCTTATCGAAAAAATCTGTAGTAAACTGGACATTTGATAAAGTTCATAAATTGTGTATGGACAATAACATTGGAATTAAAATGTGTATAAGAAATTAATTGGTCTAACATCAGTGTTATTTTATCTGATATCAATGTAATTTCTTCAAAAAGAATTGTGTTAACAGAGGTTAAGTACTATGTGTTCATATATATTTCAATGAATTTACTTTCATGTTCATACAAGTGTTTCTTCCATGTATTTTTTATTTGAAAATACTTCCACATCTGAACTAGCGGCGTCCGCCATTTTGTACGTCGTAATTTTGTTAGGGCACTCCCCCCCTGCGTTGAGATTGGCTACGATGGTTTGTGAGGCTCCGCATGCGACGTTTCGTCATGACAAGGGCTGGCCAAGCCGTGCAAAAGCTGAACGTAGCCGCAGACGGCCCCGATCAATTTTTGTTTCCAGTACTGTACCACGAGAACATTGGAATTGTCGATAAATCTCCGTCTCGCTAAGGGAGGAGGGGATTTATCTGAGAATTTCCAAAGCTCTCGTGGTGTTTAATAGTATTTCCTCGAATGAAAGTATGTCCAACAGAATTACAAAATGCGCCAAATATTAAAATTAACTGAAAACTATGTAAAAATTAAAGAGGTTATATGACTACATAAGCGATTTTTTGGATGTCGACATTGCGACTGATATATACTAAGATAGAAGAGTCACTGTTTATAATTAGCCAGTACGAAAAGGCGGTAAGATAAATCGAATAGAAATGCGATAAACCTTTTGAAACATTACCTGTGCACGTTTTCTTAAGCCCTCATTTCACCGGATGCGAGAAGTGTAGGGTGTTTAGTTACTTTGACGACAGGAATATTACAGGTTAGGAATATTAGAGGTTTGACGATGCAAAATAGTTTCTATTATATGGGAGCGAACATGTCTGGATATCAGATTTTGCCAAAACGCTCGTTTCTATCATTTACTCTTAATTCAACTAACTGGTATAGGAGTGGGGGTAGGTATTCCGGGGATCAAGAAAACGTACGCGTATAATACACCGCCCCCATTGAGGCATTTTTTATGTATAGTTAAAATTATTGGTTTTAATTTCACGAGTGGAATAGTCATTCGAATAACATTTTTCTCTCTTCTTAAATCCGGCTTACAATATGATTCTAATTCCGGCTTAGAATATATTCCTCTCCTTAGCGGAGACCGGTAAAGTTCCCTTTGCGCACCACCTGTGACCCCCCGTTCGTTCCGCACCACCCCGAGCAGGCCGCTGGTTCTCTCTTTGCTCGCCGCCAGCGCTACCGCCGTCACCACGGCCTCATGATCCACCGACGGGTGGCGGCGGCGGCGACGGTGGCAACAGCAGCCCGTTGCTATGGAGACGCGTCATCGCCCACCGCCCCCACCGCCACCGCTCGATAGCTCAGCCCCGACGGCGGCCCTTCCGCGACACGCGCGGACAGTGGGGCCAACGCTAAACCTCACGGTCAAAATAGGTAATTCAATTAAAGGAATATTAATAAATATTCGTTGGTTAATAAGTAATTCAAAGCGAGGATAAGACAAAGATTATTCCTGTAGGTGTAGTGCATGTTTTCATCGCGAGAGGTTAGGGGGATCTTCCCCTGCAGGGTGGCGAAATCCGGTGGCGACCAATGTCAGCTCGAGAGGCATTCCCTACCCAGGTATCTCCACCCGGGACACAGCGGGTCTGCGCCCCAGCCGGGAGAAGCTCTAAGCTCCCGACCGGTCTCCCGGAATATGTGGTAGTGTAGTGCATGTTAGTGTAAGTGTGTGTGTAAGGGGAGAGGACAAGGAAGAGGAAGGACAGATCGCGCGCGGTCCGTGGCCCGTTTGTTAGAGTACTGCTCCAGCATTCGCCTGGTGTTGATCTGCAAAACCACGGAAAACTACTGATCAGAGCAGCCGCTCGCTGGAATTCCCCTCCTAGACAGCGGCTGAATTCGACCTAGCTACTAGCCAGGGTCGAAAATTCTATCTTTATAGGGTCTCGAACACGAGGACCTCGCGGTCAGAGGCACCGCAGCGGCATCTGTTGATGGCCCAAGCCACCATTGCCGATATTAATTCAGTTAAAAAGATATTAATAAGAAGGGGCCCAACAACCTGTATAAACTCTTTAACAGTAAATACCTATATTAGGAACCGGGAGACATAAGGATATAATTCTTGCTTGCTATTTTAATTGAATGTTTTTAGTTGAATGTCAATGCTTCTCAACTGCAAACCAAGTGCGTACGTTTTTGGATCCCTATGTATATAATAATAATAATAATAATAATAATAATAATAATAATAATAATAATAATAATAATAATAATATCAATAATAACAATAATAATAATATCAATAATAACAATAATAATAATAAAAAGAAGAAGAATTATGAAAATAATAATAATGTACATAGTATTATTAATTATTATAAATTGAAGGGGCCGGGAGAAAATAGTTTGAATCTTCATTTCATATATCCAAACCTTATGTCCTTGAATGTCTCCTAAAAACAAACATTATCGAAATACTGATCAAACGTGTTCGTGAAACTACAGTACGTGTAGTTGTACTGTAGTGTGTAGTGTGTAGACAGACGCTGTTTGGACTGAGGCCCCCAGCCGCCTCAGAATAGCACTGAAGATGGCCGCAATGCGACCGAAAAAGCTTTATGCTAAAATAAATGCATACGACGAAACAACGCCTCAAATTCATTTGCATGATGCAAATGTCGTCAACGCCGTACCATTTCCTACCACTATATTGTTATTATAAACATATGTCTTGTTCATAGTTACGAAGGACTTGAAACAAATACAAAAATGATACAATTGGAACAATATCGAGATATTAACATTTACGAATAGCGAGATGCTTCCTGTCGCTGATGTAGTTTATGTTGTTGCTGCCTACCCCAATGCCTTCAATTTATTTCTTAATTTTTATTGATTTATTAAATTACTACTTTATTTTCTACTTTCTAAAGCAGCAATCTGACGTTGTTTGGGTATTTACCACTATATTTTCGACAAGAAAAAGTGTTAATTTAATCCCGGGGAACGAGAAAAGAGAACTGGGAAGAATAAAAGAAGAGAGCAGAGTGTGACAAGACACGAGTGTGGGTTGGGGCAGTAGGAAAGAAGCGGGTGGGACGCGGAAGAGAGCGGGGTGGAAGAGGGTGAGAGCAGGGTGGGAGAAGGTGGAGCTGGGTGGGCCAGGAGGAGGGTGCGGGGAGAGACGCGGAGTAGGGGAAGGCCGAGTGGGGTGGGACAGGAGAAGAGAGAGGGTAGATACGCGGGATGGGACAAGGTAGAGAGGGGTGGAACTGGAGAAGAGAACGCGGAGATACACGGAGAGAGCGGGGTGAAACAGGAGAAGGGAGCGAGGAGATACGCGGAGAGAGAGAGAGAGAGGGAGAGAGAGAGAGAGAGGGGGGAAACAGGAGAAGGGAGCGAGGAGATACGCGGAGAGAGAGGGAGAGAGAGAGAGAGAGAGAGAGGTGAAACAGGAGAAGGGAGCGAGGAGATACGCGGGGAGAGAGAGACGGGGGTGAAACAGGAGAAGGGAGCGAGGAGATACGCGGGGAGGGAGAACGTAGAGCCAGGTGGAACAGGAGAAGGGAGCGGAGAGATACCCGGGTGAGAGCGGGCTGGGAGAGGGTAGAGCGGGGCGGAACAGAAGGGAGCGGGGAGAGATTGGGATGGGAGAAGGTAAAGCGAGGGTGGAACAGAAGGGGGACCGGGGTGGGAGAAAGTAGAGCCGGGTGGAACAGAGGAAGAGCGTCATAGATCAGCGGAAGAGAGCGGGATGGACCGAGAGAAAAAAGAGCGGAGAAGAACGAAGAAAAGGGCGGGGTAGGTGGAGTGAAAAGGGCGGGGTGGGACGTGATATAAAAGAGCGGGATGTAACAGGGGATGGGAGGGTGGTGGGTCAGGAGAAGGAAATGGAGTGGAATGAGAAAACAGAGCGAAGTGAATGGAGAAAAAAACGCAGGTTGGGACGAGAGAAGAAAGCGCGTGAACCAATGATGCAGGGCGAGATGGGTCACTTTATAGATCCGCCTGATAAATATTACTCGAGCAACGTCAAATAATCAGCTAATGCAGGTAAATTACTTCAAAGTATTAAAATTTGAGACGTTCTCTTACGTTGTGCCGCCTGGATCGGCGCTGTGGCCCATTGGGTTGGTGCTTGGGTGCAGGGTAGCTCTGTGGCGCCGATAAGCTCGCCCTGACAGATGAAGCTTCTTAACGACGGCTAATCATACCCTTGTGGCGAATATGGCACCCTGGAAGCCTAGGGGTTGGGAAGAGGGAAGATTTTGAGTGAAATCCACTTCTTCAGTCAAGAAAATTCACGCAAAAATGCTTATAGAAGGAAAATCGGAAAGAAATTATCTGTTTCTTTGTGTCTGGAGAAAATACTAAACAAGGCAAATAGCGAGTTTTCCGACATTTGCCCATTTAAGCCTCCATTTTGCGACCATCCTCAGGGTGATCGTTTGGTATTACGCGAGCGATACTTTGGTATTTGGGCCTAGAGCGCGGCATAGCCAAGAAGTTACCGACTCCAGCCGCGGAAGCCTACGCAATCATTTCATTTCACTAATCAACAAATATTTTTAAACAAAAAAATCAAAAGAAGTATTTCATTTTTTAATAGGAAGTAAGAACCTTATATAAAAATTTTGTTAACGCGTGTATCTCTTTTTCGTCGCAGAAATGTGTCCGATACGTAGGTACAAATCACCTGAATTTCATATACGAGTTAGTTCGGACGATGCTTCCCTCATAATTTTTCAACTCGCAGATATGATAACAAGTGAACATGTAATATTCACCCACTTAAGGTCATTCACTAATTTGGCAAATTAAAAACAACCCTTATTTTGTAATTACAAAGAAAATCACTATATAATGAAATGGCTTCACAATCATAACATAACCTAGAATCGTGAAATTATGTTAAAAACTTTCAATACATTTTTAATATTACCAAAGAGAAAATTATTACATTCATGTAAAATTATTGAATTATAAAATGTCATTAACGATTGGGGTAGGGTCAACATGGCTTGAGCGAAACTTGTGAAACGCAGCTTTTTTATACTACCAAATCTATGACACGAAACAACCTCATTTACTTTCCCTCGAAAGGAACACATTCTTGTCATAAAAATTCACAATTTCAAATCAGATTCTTTCAGGGTGTCGAAAATATTTTGCTTTTTTTTTCTTCTCAGTCAAATTCTTTATTTTTTTCTTCATTGAAAAGTTCTTTTCTTTCCTTGTTTCTCTATCGTAACATCTCGTCTCGACCACATTCTGCTGTCAGTATGTATGGGCACCGCCGAAAGCAATTGATTGATTATTGTTTCCGGGCAAGTCAGCAGCTAGTTATGGTCATTAGGGTAGTGAATGTTTTTCCGGGAGGTGAGTGAGATTTCTTCCCTGCTGAACGGTGACATCGTCGTCGACCTGCACATCAGCTTGCGGGGGAGTTTTATTTCCATCCCACATTTTATCTCCTCCAGCGCAACAAACTCGAAGTATCCGACTGCTCTCCCAACATGTGGTTTGGTTTGGTTTGGTTTGGTTTGGTTTTTTCGTGTTTCCGGGCGCGTCAACTGCTTCGGTCATTAGTCCCGTTAGTGTAATGCATGTTTTTTTCTCGGGAGATGGCGGTGATCTTCCCCCGCTGGATGGCGAGATCCGGCGCCGACCTACCGTCGGCTAGTGGGGTTTCCCCCTAACCAGGACTCTCCCACCAACGGAGCACCGCCCCAGTCGGGACAAGCTCTAAGCTCCCGACCGGTCTCCCGGAATATGTGGTAGTGTAGTGCATGTTAGTGTAAGTGTGTGTGTGTAAGGGGAGAGGATAGGACAAGGAAGAGGAAGGACAGATCGCGCGCGGTCCGTGGCCCGTTTGGGAGGGTACTGCTCCGGCATTCGCCTGGTGTTGATCGGAGAAACCACGGAAAACTACCGATCAGAGCACCCGGCCGCTAGAATCCTCCTCCAGACAGCAGCTGAATTCGACCTAGCTGAAAAGCTAGTGTCGAAAATCCTGCCGCCGTCAGGGCTCGAACCTAGGACCTCCCGGTTAGAGGCGCTGCAGTGACATCAGTTGATGCACTGAGCTACCGCTACCGGTCCCAACATGTGTAATGTAGTGCATGCGACGGGCAATATAGTGCGTGTAAGTGTGCATATTAAAGGATGAGGACGGAACAAGGAATATTGAATCATTAATTGATTGTTAGTGACTCCGGAGGCACCAACAACATAGGTCATTAGTTTCGTAAGTGTAGTGCATGCTTTTCATCGGAAGGTGGTGGTTATCTTCCCCCATTAGAGGGCGGGAGACCGATCGGGAACTTAAAACTAGTCCCACCTGGGGCGGTGCCCCGCTGGTGGGAGATACCTGGTTGTGGGAAAACCCCGCTAGTCGACGGTAGGTCGGCGCCGGATCTCGCCTTCATGTGGGAGAAGATTACTACCCCCTCCCGATGAAAAATATACACTATGCTTACGGGAATAATAATCTCAGTAGTTGACGGGCCCGGAATCAGTAAATCACTCAAATCAATGGATCGAAAGGCGGCGGAGATATTTTCCCGATGGATGGTGCGTTTGGGCACCGACCTACCGTCTACTAACGGGGTTTCCCACAACCACGTAACTCCCACCAGCGGGGCACCGCCCCAGTCGGAACAAGCTATAAGGCCCCATCCGGTCTCCTGGCATGTTTGGTAGTGTAGTGCATGTTAGTGTAAGTGTGTGAGTAAGGAGTGAGGGAAGGACAAGGAAGAGGAAGGGAATATCACGCGAGGCCGTGGTCCGTTTGTTAAGAAACAGCTCCAGCATTCGCCTGGTATTGATCACAAAAGCAACGGAAAACTACCGATCAGAGACGCTGGGCGCTAAAATATTCCCAACACAGGGGCTGAATTTGACCCAGCTACCTAACTTGTGTCGAAAATCCTGCCACCGACGACGGGACCCGAAATTAGGACCTCCCTTGGTCAGAGACACTGCAGACTCATCGGCAATGCTGATGAACTCCTGATGATGCTGCTGATGCTCTGAACTCCGCTAAGTCTGTCAGCCGACGATCGAGGAACAAGGAGAGAAGGCTCAGGGCATAGACTGATGTCACTGCAGTCCCTCTGACTGGGAGGCCCTATGTTCGAGTCCCGACGGTGGCATGATTTTCAACACTAGCTTGTCAGCTAGGTCGAATTCAGTCGCTGTGTGGAAGAGAATTCTAGTTGCCGGCTGCTCTGATCGTTAGTTTTCCGTGTTTTTCCCATCAACACCAAGCACATGCTGGCGTAGTACCCTAATAAACAGGCCACGGATCGCGCGCGTCTTTCCTTCCTCTTCTTTACCTATCCTTACCTCTTACACACACTTACACTAACATGCATTACACTACCACACATGGTGGGAGACCGGTCGTGAGCTTAGAGCTTGCCCCGGCTGAGGCGGTGCCCCACTGGTGGGAGAAACCTGGTTGTGGGAAATCCCGCTAGCAGACGGTAGGTCGGCGCCGGATCTCGCCATCCAGCGAGGAAAGATCACAGCCACCCCTAGTTGAAAAAACATGCACTACACTTACCGGGGAAATGACCTCAGCGATGGACGCGCCCGGACTCACTAACAACCAACCAACGATCGAGGGGCGGGAGGGAGGGACGTGTGAGAAACTTGGAAAGCACAACTTTCGCTCTCTTCTTCAGCCGCGCGCCGCTTCGCTGGCCGGGGGCGGCCGCGTTAATCACCATTTGCGCCGGGGCCTCGCGCGCGCAGTAAATATTTGAATACCCCGGGGCGTCGGCGCACGGCTGCGTGGCCCAGCCGCTTGCACGCGCGGCGAGGTGAGAGTGAAGGTGTATTGATTTCACGCGCGTTTACTATGAGCTTATTAGTCCCGTAAGTTTAGTGCGTAATATACATTCGAAGAGTAGTTGCCTGTGACCAGAAAGTTCTGGGTTCGAGTCCCGACGGTGGCAGCATATTTGACACCAACCAGACAGCTATGAAAATAACATAGCGACTGAATTCATGGATCACGGATTGCACGTGATATTTCCTTTATCTTCCTTGTCCGAACCTCACTCATTACTTACATACATATATTCTCACATATACTAACTTCTACACATGCCGGTAGAGCGATCCGGAGTTTGTCCCGGCTGGGACGGTGTCCCGCTGGCGAGAGATACCTGATTGGTGTTAAACCGAGTTAGCCGGCGGTAGGTCGGCGTCGGACTTCACCATCCAGCGGAGATAGATCACCGCTATTTCTCGAGGGAAACATTAGCACTACACTTACGGGAGCATTTGACGCGCCCGGAGTCATCTATCAAGCAGACAATCACGTACGAACGTACTTGTGTACGAAAGGACCACGGGAGTTTGCTCTCATAACAAAAACGGGCGGAAGTAAAAGGTAGGGAAAAGCATGGTCGCTTAACGCAGGTCTTTAAATTATTTCTACACTGCGAGCCCCTTCGAGATAATTTCACTCAAACGCCGATGTCTAATCGGAGCGCCCTGCAGCGTTGAGATTGTTCCGCTATTGGCAACACTTCCTGGCAGCGGGAGGTGCACTCGTGGGTAGGGGTCGTTTTGTTTTATGGTGCGCAGTCTGCACTCTTTCAGTCCTGAAGCCTAGTCATTTCAGTGCGCTCCGAAACGGTTTTTCCGACCACAGCCGTTGAGAATAAATTATCATAAACATTGACAGTTACCGACGTTTTCCTTTTTCTACATTCGTATATTGTTGCTTTTATACGCTTATTACACTGCTCTGCACCAAAAATGATGTTTCCGAAATAATGCGCGTTCTGAAATATAGTTTTTGTGCAGAGTTAAACAGTGCAGTTCGTTTTTTATATTAATTAAGATTTTCCAGGAAATTAAAAATTTATTATTCATAAAAACCCCGTTTATTTACCGTAGTGTAGCACGGGAAATATCTAATGTTTCAATGTGATTACACAATTTTATGTTTTCATAATTTACACCAGTTTGTACGTGCACTCGACAAAGACAGTGGCAGTTGTAAATAGTACATATGTAATTTTTTATCACAGAATGACTCTAGATGAACTGAAATTAGGTGTTTTTAATAGACGTGTGATCCAAATTTTGAAAATACAATAATCCAAATAGAAAACCAATCCTGCTATAGTTTACAAAGAAGTAAAATATTTTGTAGAAAACAGCAGTCCAGATTACAAAATCATTGCAAACACTATGTTGGAAAATTTGAGATTCTAGGCTGTAACACGAGTCAAAAGAACCATTTGATACATGTTCATTGGCTATTTAACGAACTGGACTTTCTATCGAGAAACATGATGAAAGGTTTCACCAAGATTTGAAAGAAGATATCATGGTGGTTGGACTGTTAGCATGATGGCAGACAAATGTGGTCCCTGAAAAGGCAAAGTACTTCTCTCGCTTATGGAAGAAGTGTAAAAAGAAGAAAATTTCTTCCTGTAAAATAATATCAATTACGTTAAATGGAGGTAGTTCTTGTGCAATGCACGTGCATTATATTTCTGTGCAAATATGTTTATATAATCAGGTACAATGTACGTGCACATTTTTACATACTTCTAACACATACCACTTCTTTAAACACGTTAATGATCTTGTAGAAGGGTTTAAATACCATATCAGTCATGGACAATTATGAACATTTTGTTCTTATTTTTTAAGAAAAGTAGTCGTGATAAAGGAAAACATCAAACAATATTTTTCAAAATGTTGAGCAGTATTATTCATGCGTATTAAAATTTGGAGAAAACGATCCAACACAGCATTTAAAGGACCACCTGAACAAATATTTATGCATTCATGGTGCCTCGGTGCCGTTGGGCAGATATTTTCAGACGATAGTTTTGTAATAATATTAGAAGCAATTGAGAAACTAATAAAATAGACTAGTGCCACTTTGTACGTTAAGATATTAAATTAATAAACTATCTGCAAAAAGATTTTTTTTAAACTTGGAATAAATATGATTCAATAATTGATACTTAAAATAGTCTTCTAATAATTTATTTTAAAGAAATATTTATAATTATTTTGATTTTTTAAATATGATAACATAAATTTACTATTAATAACATTAGAACTGAAAATTATCGACAGATATGTAATAAACCCAAGTTAGATGTTATAGATTTATCTACCGCAAGTTCTAAAAAGTGGATTAGTAAGTGAATTACAATCAATAGATTAGATTATACCTGAGAAACTACAATTAAATTGCCACTAAACATATCTCCTAAGACATAACAGTAAATTGCATTAAATCGTAGTTTTAAAAGATTTTACTCGTGATAAAAACTGCGTTGATTAATAACAAAAATAAACACACGTTGTCTTAGTATATTTAATGTTTTATTCAGGCTACTGAAAATCCAAATCTTCCCTCTTTCGTCATCTCCATGTGTCAGTCTGTCTCTCTGTCACTCTCTCTCTCTCTCTCTCTCTCTCTCTCTCTTTGTCTGTCTCTGTCTCTCTCTTTCGCTTTTCCCCTTTCTGTCTCCTTCCCTCTCTCTCTCTCCTTCTAGTATTATGAATAACTACTTGGTAAGAATACAATATTTAAGTCCAACAGGAAATAGACACACTCAAGCAGATCAAAACAAGAGAGAGTTCTCAGGTCTCAGATAAAAGGAATATAGGTTTCGGCCTAAGGGGCGTAATTTGGAGACTTCTACCTCACATCATGATAAACTTCTATAAGGAAAAAATATTTCTTCAAAACGAACTCATTCGTGGAACACGATAACTTCTTCGTTCTCTCCTAAGACTCCACTTATTTTCTCCTTCGTTTTGGAGCTCCTATCTCGACCCACTGATTCACCTTTTTTGCTCGAGCCAACTCAAGTCGAAATAGCATCTACGATCCTTCTCTCCCTCTCTCTTTCTCCTCTTTTCCACTGTTTTATACTCTCCCCCTTCCCTACCGCCTATCTTTCCCTGGAGCTTTCTGCTTCATTGCACGAACGTAGCCTTTCCAGAGCCTTCACTCGCCGGCATTTCTTTGGCCAAAGATGCTCCACCGAATTTTCGCCTCTCGATCACGAAAGATTGTTCGAACAGCAAAAACGGTTTTCAGTTTTCTCACCACGTAAGCTTTCTTTAGAAAAATACTCCTGGAGAAATCATTTTTATGTAAAAAATATTTTCCCGTCCAAATGATTCCGTTAACTGAAAATCTATGCAATTACTGGCAGAATGTATATCAATCAATATATAACTATCAATTATAAACAGAGAAAATAGTTCAGTAAAATATTCTATACGATCAAATCCATAAACAATGTTCCTCAAACCCAAAGGCCCGATCAAGAGAACGTCTTTCAAAAAATGATATAAAGGTTCAATAATCGTCAATTTTAATTTACGACAACGGAAATTAAGATCCGTTTTGAGAGAATATGGATTAAAGATAAGATACGGATTAATAAAAAAGAAATTAATTAATTCTAATTAAAATAATTAACAATACGGATTAAAGATACAGAAATATAAAGAAAATCGAGGGATGAAGAAAATCCAGTAAATGTCAATGGAAATGTCTTTTGCATTAAACAATTCACCGGCCATGGTTATTATTCCCGTAAGTGTAGTGAATGGCTTATCTCGGGAGGTGGCGGAGTTCTTTCCCCGCTGAATGGCAAGATTTGTGAGATGGCGACCTACATATGGCCTAGCGGAGTTTTCTCAACCCAGGTATCTCCCACCAGCAAGACCAGCCGGGACAAGCTCTAAGCTCCCGACCAGTCTCCCGGAATATGTAGTAGTGTAGTGCATGTTAGTTTAAGTGTGTGTGTAAGGGGAGAGGAAAGAACAAGGAATAGGAAGGAAAGATGACGCGCGGTCCGTGACCCTTTTGTTAGGGTACTGCTCCAGCATTCGCCAAGTATCGATTCGAAAAGTTCGACCAGCCATCGCTGTAACGACAGACTTTCGCACGTCAAAACTAATGAAAATATTTCAAAATAAACATCTCAATCCATTTGTGGTGAATGAATCAAATTGTATTACACAAAATCAAAGAAAATTATATTATTATTATTATTATTATTATTATTATTATTATTATTATTATTATTATTATTATTATTATTAGACCTCGGATATTAGGACAATGACTATTTAAGTCCTTTAGAAGATGATAGAAAATAATTGCAGATCTTTAAGAATCATGTAAAAATATATCAACTGAGAGCATCTAATAATGCCTGTGATCACCACTAGCATCTGTGATCACTAGACATCGGATGTTTCGGGAAAAGCCTATTTTTTTCTACAGAACTTATTTAAAGGCTGATAAAATATGTCCACGAATCATGACAAATGATGACATATGACGAAGTTTTTTAATGCTTATTTTTGTTTATTTTAGCATAAATGCCTTTTTAGGACTTTTTTGCCTTTTATTTACTATATTTGTATACAATGTTAAGATATCGGAAAATCGGCGATGGTCCAACGTGACCATTCATTACGAAGCCTTCAATTCACGTCTTGAAATTTAAAATTACGAGAGAATTCCTAAAAGTATACCAACAGATTTTTCTCCATTTTCCTATTTCATAAATACCAGCCTTGATCTAAGAACATGGACGATTGACAACACACCGAGGGAACAGAAATTTTAAGTGGAAATAAATATAAATTCCAAGGTTTCAGTGTTGCTAGTGTTGGACTGCTAAAATATGCGTCACATCGTTCAGATATCCTTCTCCGCATTCAAACTGATTTTGTCTCCCAGTCGTCGCAAATTTGAAATTGTGATCCTTGAAAAATTACTGTTAATATGTAAATATTATTAAGAATAAAATGTAGAAGAGTTGTAAATATGTAAATCTAGTTGTACATTAAAATATACGAACTGGTTTTGTCCATTTAAGTTTACAAAATAATATAGACACAAATTATAATTTTTCCATTTTAATGCGTTTATTACTTATGACAGTGCCTTTTTTCTCCTTATTCTTGACTTTTTCAGTGCTTTTTTAGGCGCCTAAAAGACGATTTTTTAGTGCCTAAACATCCGATATCTAGTGATCACCATCATCCGTGTGTAATCACCACTACCGCCTAAACTACGCATACGATCTTTTTCAAATTGAAGAAACTTTTTTCGATCTGGCTCTAATTGAAGCTTTGCCATTTTAAGAAACATTCTTTAAAATTTGGGGGTACTTTACCCAGACATTTTGAAAATTTTCTCAAACACGGCTCCAAATTTTTTCTTTAATTTTCTTGTAAGAATAGAGTAAAATACATTTATTAAGGTGGCATAGGAAATATTTTACCATTAACTCTAAATTTTCGAAAATTGCATAAGTTTGAATTTTTTTCGGCGTCTTCCTACAACTACATAATTGAAGGCAGAGATTTTTCCTTCAATTGAAATTTGTTGTCCATAAATAGCTCTTTCAGTAAGATTAGGTACATTGTTTCGAAAATGTTAGTAGTTTTCGTGCAATAGTGCATGCATTATTTGCAATTTTAAAAAATTACAAAAAGATGTTCTCAAAAACGGCTACAAATTTTTTCTTTAAATTTTTGATATTGTTAGTGCAAAAAAACACTATATCATGACATAAATGCCATATTGCTATATTATTTATTTTCAAAAATTTTAAGTATGATTTTTTTACTTGTCTCTCACGTCGGTAATATTTATATTAAAGGCAACGTCTTCACATTATCATATTTATGGGTACATATACTTTAAATAAGTTTCTCGAAAACTCAACCGTTTTCTGTACAAATGAGCTCAATATTGTGCATTTTCAGAAACGCTCAAACGCTCAAATTTTCTCAAAAATGGTTCCAAATTTGTTCTTTAATTTTTTCTAATAGATACTGCTATGTGCTCTGTTTAATATGAAGTAAAGTTCATTTTGATAAATTAATTTGTTTTTTCAAAAATTACACAAATGTATTTTTTAAATACCTCTTAATCCGTTAATATGGACATTTTCATTTTTAATATTATTTCAGTAATATTTCGGTTGTACTACTAGGAAAGCAAAAAGTTGAGATATTGTCAAAAAAATATAATTTTGGGCGACGATAGATAGCAGCTGGTCTAAGAATGGAGCAAAACCCTAAAGCCAGACCACACCAAGGAAATTAGAAAACTATACTACGAAAAAGTCTGAGCCATTCTGTAGCACCTCTTGTTTGAATTTGTCACCCCAACACGCATATACATTCCCGAATTTCTGGAAACGCGAATACTCCGTGACCGACGAATACGCAATCTACTACGCACCGAAATCTCTCACCGAACATATTAGTAGCTTTGCATGTCAATAGAAAGAGAATATTTCACGCTCATCACCAATCATCACGAACTTGTTAGGCAATTGCACTAATTTCCGGCGCAGCTGCGCACTTGACAGATAGAGACTTGCCGCGGCGCGTCGTCTTTGCTCTCCAGGCGACGAAAGCCAATGGTCAAGCAAACGTCTACTGTAGGAAAGGAGAATCTTACATAATAAGCCCAAGACTTGAACTCCAAGAAGGGAAAGAGAATCATTTCGATTTTTCGTGTGACGTGTGTGTGTGTGTGTGTGTGTGTGTGTGTGTGTGTGTGTGTGTGTGTGTGCCTGTGTGTATAAGGTTCGAATCGAATCTCTTGATTGTATTCTGTGATTTTAATTATGTAAGTGAATAAAATAGTATACTTTTAATCACTCTCATAAATCTAAAAATACTTGACATTCCTTAATAATAAAACTGCCTAAATTAATCGTTTTGCGATCAGTTTTAGATGCCATAAACACAACGTTTCGTGTCTAATGATTTTTAAATGCCTCATTTAATCATTTTGTAATGTATTTCAAGTGCCTAGAACATCACTTTTTCGTGCATAATTTCATAATTTTGTTATCTATTTTAGGTTCCTGAATCATCACTTTTTTGTACCTAAAATTCCGCGGTCTAATTATTATATAAAGATATTTTTCTAGGTCTTTCATAAAATAAAGTACCTACTAAACTCCTAAACAGAATATGAAGTACCCAGACATCCACTAAACATTGTTTTCTTTCGATCTCACAACACATGAAATTTACTTGTATTTAATCATCTGCATCACTTTGCTGGCACCAATGGCAGCAATAGAATCAGATATTACTCCAGTACATTATATCTTGATATTATATACACATTTGAAGCATGTATAGTATAGGGACAGAGTTTCCTAGTTAGAGAACACCCGAGGCGCCGTAAAATAGAACGATCCCAGACCCTAGAGAGCCACTAGCACAGATCCTGCAGCTCGTTGGATAGAATGGCGGTTGAAACTTAAAGTAACATCCATACATTTCCCTGCATTCATTCCGACACTGTAATACTAAAAACAAACCACATACAAGTTCTCTCGATGCGCATGTGGAAGCAGAATGAAGTCCGAATAGAAGTTAGTACAAACCAATATTGGATATTATGTACTATTTATGGTAGTTAGTATAATAGAATTATTCGAGCTACTACGTCGAAATCAATTTAATATATCTTGGCACGTAAAATGCTAGAACTAACCTCAGGAACCAAATGTAAAAAAAATGATTTTCGTTTAACATTCATTCAGTTTTCATACACTCATACGATGCTCTTCGTATGGGACTGGAGACTCACAAATGATTTCTCTAAAAATTCTCTTTTTTACTGTTTGTCTCCAAAACGGGAATAAAACAACATAATTGTTTCAAATTTTACTATTACAATATTGACACAGATACTCTATAGTTAGATCATTTAACTTAATAATTAAGTTAATTATTGCCTAGAACAATTTTAGTATTTGTATTTTATGTGCGCAGCTGAAGACGTAACAAAGATCTTATCAAGTAAACCACAAATTATACATTTTAAATGTTTGGAGCTGTTTAACTCAAGATTATCATCACTTCTGCTGTTTTCCTTGTAAGTTCAAGCGTGTTACAATACATCCATCGATAATACCCATGACAAAACACAAACATAACAAAACAGACACTTCCACGCTTGTAGGATAAGCAATCCAACGGCAATGTAATCAAAACTCTTACGGGGGTTGTACGCAGAACACCGTCCCGTAAGGCGAACAATATTCACTTTGCAACAAAGTTGCTTCCATACAACGGAAAGGGTACTACAAATTTCCTCTGACCAGCTGACGAACATGGAATAAATAAAAAAATTAATTCTCCATTTAAGGTCAAAATCAAATGCATAGTTGACATGGCTTAATTCCATATTATGTAATTAAGTATTATAATATGTATTTCGAACTTGCTTGGTAGTTTAGAAGTATTTTGACTTATTTACTTAAGGTTTCATGTTGTTTTTTTAGAAATAAGTACGCTGAACGTTTTGGGTTATCTATCTTGGATAAGCTGAGAAGAGAGGATCGTTACGGATAGGTACCGTAATTTTTTGAAAAACTTGAAAAAGTTATTGATTTTGTTTATGTGTACCTGAGAAGCGTATTTGATACGTTGAGTTAAATATTGAACTTCAGTAAAACTGTTCATAAATAAAAACTGTTGTTTGAAACAATTGTGTCGAGTAAGTAATTGAAGAAAGAACACCTTCATACTATGCATTGGGCTGAACTAATTAAGATAAATATTTATTTAATTATTTGTGAAATAAATATTATATCCTCAGTAATGTGCGACGAAAGATTAGTTTTGCTTTAGGGTCCCAGAAAAGTAAGAGAGGTTTACTTTTATTTTACAACATTTTTTTAGCTTAACACCGAATATTCTGCTGTTTTACGATTTTTGTTGATGTGATTACATTTTCCTTTCATATAATGAAATTGACATTAATTAATCTCATCCTTTTAATGCAAAAATTTCTTCCAGTCATAAAATTTCCTCTGCTGCTAATGAAACGAAGGTCTTGTACATCGTAAAAGTTGTTCCGGAACATTTGTAATAAAGATAATATATTGGCCAAACCGGAAATTCTTTAAACAAAGAATTAAAGAACACGTTCAAGCTCACGCACAAACAAAACAATACAATCACACTTTACCAACCACCTTTTGAACAAGAACACTCGTTTAATGCAGACAGTGACCTCAGAAGTTTTGGAAAATGGAAACAGATACACTCATAGACTTAAATTAGAAGCCATACACATCAATAATTTATTTCATGGCTTTCTAGTTCATTGCTGTCTGTTTGCGGACCTGAAACAAAACACGTAACGGCATTGTTAATACCCTTGCGGGCCTTTCTGATTCTTTATGCCCTCAGGCCTTTTGAATACTTTATGGCCCGCACTAATACCAACACAACACATACAACATTTTTATGAATTGGATTTAAGTTAAGATGTAAGCAAATATAATAAATAAATAGTGTAATGCTCACATAAGTAAAATTATCGTTATAAACCTCATTTTTCTTAACTGATGTGAAAAACGGCCAGAGGCCCTCGGTTGATTGATTGATTTTTTCGTGTTTCCGGGCGCGTCAACTACTTCGGTCATTAGTACCGTTAGTGTAATGCATTTTTTTTTCTCGGGAGATGGCGGTGATCTTCCCCCGATGGATGGCGAGATCCGGCGCCGACCTACCGTCGGCTAGTGGGGTTTCCCCCTAACCAGGACTCTCCCACCAACGGGGCACCGCCCCAGTCGGGACAAGTTCTAAGCTCCCGACCGGTCTCCCGGAATATGTGGTAGTGTATTGCATGTTAGTGTAAGTGTGTGTGTAAGGGGAGAGGATAGGACAAGGAAGAGTAAGGACAGATCGCGCGCGGTCCGTGGCCCGTGTGGTAGGGTACTGCTCGGGCATTCGCCTGGTGTTGATCGGAGAAACCACGGAAAACTACCGATCAGAGCAGCCGGCCGCTAGAATTCTCCTCCAGACAGCAGCTGAATTCGACCTAGCTGAAAAGCTAGTGTCGAAAATCCTGCCGCCAGAGGCCCTCGGGTTTGGAAGTCGCCTTCGGAGCAAAAACATCTACTTAACGCCCTTGATACATAAATAACTAAAACAATCACCAGCACACTATTTTGAATGATTCATTTCTTTCATTCAATTCATCTCTCTCACCCCTCGTGACGCTGGCCGCTTCCCACTCACATAACCCCTCCGCCCGCCTCTTTTCCGCCCCCCGGGTCTGTCCCTACAAGCGGTTTTTTAGAAAAATCCCGCATTCTCCCCTCTCCATTAGAGCTTTCTTTAAATGGCAGTGCAATGCCCTGGACCCTTGCTGTCTTGTCTGGACCGGAGCCCCCAGCCGTCTCAGAATTGGTATGCCAGTTTGCTCATCTGAATCTACTTATTTATTTATTTGTCTACACTATTTATTTTATATTTACATCATTTTAGAATAGTATATCTGTTATTTCATGTGCTATTTATTCAAAACTATGTTTCTATTCTCACATTTTATATTCGATTTTTTTTATTTTGCTGAAATTCTAATTTTATTTATAATAATATTCTGTAATAGATAAACAATTTTATTTGTAATAAATACCTACAACAAAACAACACCTCAAATCTATTTCTATTTGTAATAAAATCGTGGAAGATTATTTATATTTCCACCGGACGTCTGCAGTAACCATTGAGTTTAATATTATACCATCGTAATTTTTTGGGAAATTAAAATTTATTTTCTCAAAAATATGTTTATTTTTCACTTCTTTTCCATCACACATTATATCTGCATCTTTGCATTTTTCTTCATGCATACTGCTGAACCACAAAAAATTCAATTCTTATAAAGTAAACAAAAATTGCTGATGATATTAAATGCAATTACATGCACATATTTCTTTTAATGAAAGTTTTTGTGGCAATAATACATATAGTATTACATTTATATTACGCAGTATAGTCTTAGATTAAAGAAATCGTTTCTTCAAAGCCAAAGTCATAAAGGATGTCTTACGAACCCAACCATTCGCTATAATAAAAAGTGCCATCAGGCCCAAGTGATTCTCTCTAAAGTAGTTGGACTAGTCCTGCGGGAGACACTAGTGCCATTCAGAGCTTCTCTGACGACAGCTGGAGGATAAGGTACGGAACAAGAGGGTTGAGGAGAAAGAGGCCTGGAGGAAGAAAACGAAGAGGAATGAGCGAGTAAGGTGACGAGCACGAGTCAAATAAGATGTACGTTTAATCGTTTGAGAACAGCACAGTGGAAGCCTGAAAGAAGGTAGGAAGTACAATGAAGGAGGGAGTGAGGGCGAGAGGACGTAGGGAAGGAAACTTGGATGAAACGGGCGTGAACTCGATAACAAATCGTGGGGAAATCCATAAAGACTGGGGCAGGGGGGAAGCGCTGTGTGGCGGAGGAGGGGACAAAAGAGGCGGAGAAGACAGAGAAGGCGGAGCGGAGGCGGACCAGAGTTATGGCAGAGGCGGGACGGACGCGGGCCAGAGGCAGGGCAGAAGCGGGGCGGAGGCGTGGCGGAGGCGGAGCAGAGGCGAGGCGGAGGTGTGACAGAGGTGTGGCAGAGGCGGGGCGGAGGCAGGCCAGAGGCGGGGTTAAGGCGGGGCAGAGGAGTGGCGAAGGTGGAAACAGAGGTAGGGTAGAAGCGGGACGGAGGCGGGGCGGAGGCGGGGCGGAGGCGTGGCGGAGGCGGAGCAGAGGCGAGGCGGAGGCGGGACAGAGGTGTGGCAGAGGTGGGGCGGAGGCGGGCCGGAGGCGGGGTTAAGGCGGGGAAG
>BLKR01009633.1:47873-100225 GCA_011170035.1 Teleogryllus occipitalis
TCTAAGCTCCCGACCGGTCTCCTGGCATGAGTGATACTGTAGTGCACGTTAGTATAAGAGTATGTATGCAAAGGATTAGAATAGGATAAGGAAGTGGTAATAAAGATCGGAGTGATCACACAAAACTACCGATCAGAGCAGCCGGCCGCTAGAACTCTACCCAAGACAGCGACAGAACTCTACCTAGGTATCTGGCCAGTAATGTTCTTAATGAGAAATAGTACACTCGATTATGAAAACCAGACACGCCACTCCCTCTATGAAATTTCGTAAAACTGCTCCCGTCTTCCTTTGCATCCTTTAAAATATCCGGAATATATCGGAAATGGTGAGGGAATACATTATACTGAATCACATGTTTTTGAACGACTGTAAACGTTTGGCTTGTGGTAAAGAATTTAAAATGAGATACAGCAAAAGAGGGACAGAGCCTGGACGGACAGAGAGCTAGAAGCGTGTCGGGAAGGATGGGCGAGTGAGGTGGAGAATTAATTCTTACTAGCGTACCTGTGCGAGAACTCTCGCATGCCAAACTCCATCCTCTTCCCTATTTTTCTATTTCCATATCAAGCCTGTAATATATCGTTTTCTTCAATACCTGGTTATACTCCGTCACTTGTTCTATGTCTCCTTGTAATTGATAAGCAATAAAATATAGCCTTCCCAATACAAACTGTTCTTATTTATTGTTATTACCGAGCAGAGAGGTACACCTATGTAATTCATTCGCGTAGAATATCAAGTAATTAGTTTAATTTCACATACAGTTGCAGATTCTACAGGCTCAGAACATATGGGGAGAATCGAGAAGCGTAGAACTAACAAAAATGTAATAGAATGTTTGGAAGATCTTGTTCTGTAGATTCAGGTGCAAAGAGCGTTTCTTTGATATCTGTGGCCTCAAAATTGTTGTTTTTAAGGCCCTGAAACGCTTCGTTCAGGAGTTATTTAACCATATAGATTCGAAATGCGGCGGAGTGGTGCGGGTTGCATTTGACATGAATGTTTAGATGCGTGTTTTTCAACAAATCCTTCATATATTTACGTACAATTCAATACGTACAAGTACAATTCATCACGTCCCCCTGATATTCTCATTCTTTAGAGACCTTATTTATAAATTTTGGTGGTGTGTAAGAGCCGCAAAAGGTATGTATTCTACTGAAATAAAATAGGAGACGATGATGAATGAATGAATGATCCTAGTGCGTCTCATAAAGAACAAAGGCCTCCTGCAAGATGGGAATCTCGTGTAAAACTCACGTGGTGAGCTATTTCACGTAAGTATGAATTACCACTGAACATCTGTACTTCCTAACAGGTGTCTTTCATAATAGTTCCAAATAGTTCTACAACTCGCTGCACTTGACCAACGTGGTCCCATTAGTCTATTTAAATAATCGACACATCTGGTTCTAGGTCTTCTTCGGCTTCTGTGACCGATGTATGGATGTCTCCTACACCCGTCTGTCTTGGTGAAGTCTTGCGACGTGACCCGTCCATTTCCATTTAATTTTTGCAGTCTGCTGCGCGAAGTTCTTGAAGGATGTCATAACTTGGAGTCTTGGGTTTGAATCTATGTCCTTTAGTGAAATGTCCGAGATTTTTCTTTCCGTTCTTCTTTGGCAGACCTCTAATGAGTCTTTTGTTTGGACGTTTGGTAAGCGAAGATAATACAGGTATAATGCATGTATGTAGAACTTCTATTCTGAGTTTCCTGTTCATTGATATGTCCAAGAGAATAAATTTAAGGGCCCAGAAGATTTTCTATGCTTGGGCTATTCGTCTCTTAATTTCATTATTCATTTTATTGTTTAGGATGACGAGTTGGCCGAGCTATACATGATCATCTACTTCCTCTAACTCGGTTCTATCAATGATAATTTTGTCAGTAGGTTGTTGCACATTAATTTGGTTTTGTTGTAGTTTATCGTCCTGCAATTTTGCTGGACCTATTCAACTCTAAAATATGTATGATACACGTGGTTAAAGTTGAATTATATTTTGGGAGAAGGAAAGGTAGGAAGACGATACACCAAGGGGGGGAATCCAACGATTGAAATAAAATTACTTGTACCACGTGTTACATTCACTATCTTTTGACAGCCTAGTGTCTTTCTTTTAATTTGAAGACAAATATACCATTGACTCAATTGGATACCATGTTGATGTGTGATCAGAAGTACCAGATGTAAAAATTGTTTTCTGTTTTATTATTTATCACACTATGTTAATGACGTTAACAGTTACTTAATTTCCCAAAATTGATAGTGTTAAATATATTCCCAGTCTACACTAGATTACTAGCGCTAGATCCTAAAATACTTTTTGTTTCCTCAAACCATCTAAATTATAATTTAAGCTAATTTTGACTGTCAATCTCCTCATATCTATACTATCAAAAATAGAACAAACTAATATAAATCCATCTAAGAGAGAAGAATACTTTAGTATATGTAATAAGCAGTGACAAATGCCAGGGGTGACTCAAAGGTATCATTCGTCACCTTCCAGATGCCACCGATACAAATTCAAAAATGTAATTTTACTAATTTTCTGTACTAATAAAAACCAGTATATTAATTGTAGACGCTGTAAACATTAACCAAACATTAACAAATATTAACCAAACATTCACATAAGAAGTCAACAAAAAAATATAAGTTACATTCAGCATCAATGAAAAATTCGTTAAAACATCAAGTCGGTTGGACACTGCAACATTAGCACCTCTCCCAATGCCAAGATTTGATTGATTGATTTTTTCGTGTTTCCGGGCGCGTCAACTGTTTGGTCATTAGTCCCGTTAGTGTAGTGCATGTTTTTCTCGGGAGATGGTGGTGATCTTACCCCTCTGGATGGTGAGATCGGCGCCGACCTACCGTCGACTAGTGGGGTTTCCCCCTAACCAGGGCTCTCCCACCAGCAGGGCGCCGCCCCAGCCGGGACAAGCTCTAAGCTCCCGACCGGTCTCCCGGAATATGTGCTAGTGTAGTGTATGTTAGTGTGTGTGTGTGTGTGTGTGTGTGTGTGTGTGTGTGTGTAAGGGGAGAGGATAGGAAAAGGAAGAGGAAGGTAAGATTGCACGCGGCCCGTGGCCCGTTTGGTAGGGTTCTGCTCCGGCATTCCCCTGGTGTTGATCGGTGAAAACTACCGATCAGAGCAGCCGGCCGCTAGAATTCTCCTCCAGACAGCGACTGAATTCGACCTAGCTGAAAAGCTAGTGTCGAGAATCCTGTCGCCGTGAGGACTCGAACCTAGGACCTTCCGGTCAGACGAGCCGCAGTGACATCAGTTGATGCTCTGAGCTACTGCTCCCGGTCCCAATGCCAAGAAAAATCTAGGATATGCTACTGGTCATCTGAATGAAGGTGCGGAATATGGAGACAATTGAGATGCTAACAATAAGGCACACGACGACTTAACTCAGTTATGAAAAAAATAAAAACTCTTCTCGAATATTGGAGAACCATTTTTACTGCTTCAGGTACTCATACTATTACATTGGAATAAAACGGAGTATGAAGTCGAATTGCCACTTTATGTTAGAACCCATTGTCGGTATTCGTCATATCGCAAAGGGCGATGTGAGGCAGTGAAATGAAATACAAAGGAAAAGCCACTTTGGGAGCTCTTGAGCCTTCCCTTTGCCTTTTTTCTCTTTGGGAGATAAGGTCTCGCAACGGCCGGGAATTCCGAAGTATTGCCGACGCCCGCTTCGCCGAACCATCTTTATGCAAAATAAGCCATTGCTGGTTTACGGTTTTTGCTCGAAACTCCCTTGAGGAAGGAGTCATTCTCAAAGAGATAGCCTTAAAGGTTTCTCTTGCCACACTAACGGAGATCGCAGCAAGCAGTGTGCTATTATACATTCAGTACAACAGACCGAAACAGACGCTGAGAAATGAAAAACACGCCAAACGTTGAATAAATTTGGGACCCCAACTGTCTTCTGCAAAATAAGTTAAATGTAAAAATTGTCTTACTAAGGAAAAAAATTGAAGCATTTCTGAGAAAAAATTGAAGCAACTCATCGTTTAGTGCAAGCGTTCAATCAATCAAACCATAGTGCGAACGCATATATGTGTTAATTCTTATAGCATTGACAATAAAATAGTTATTTATGAGAGTAGTGGTAATACTGATATTATATTTTACGAGTAGGAAAGATAGCAGTACAAGCTCAATAGGCTGACGGCCGCAATCCTACTAGAACAATAAAATCACTTTCACCACGTGTCTCAAACTATTTTTTAGACAGACTTACTTCCATTTTATTTTAATTCAAGTGCACAAAGCACTTTATAATGGATTAAGGTCAGTAGAAGCTGATGCGGTCAGACGAAAGTATTTTGTTTTCTATGTTGCAAAAGATTAATCGGAAAACTTTAGCAACGTCTCAAGGGCTAAAAAATTAATAGCACGAACTATATACTAGTCGCTATAATATATATATATAAATATATATATATATATATATATATATATATACCGGTAGCGGTAGCTCAGTGCATCAACTGATGTCACTGCAGCGCCTCTAACCGGGAGGTCCTAGGTTCGAGTCCTGACTGCGGCAGGATTTTCGACACTAGCTTTTCAGCTAGGTCGAATTCAGCTGCTGTCTGGAGGAGAATTCTAGCGGCTGGCTGCTCTGATCGGTAGTTTTCCGTGGTTTCTCCGATCAACCCCAGGCGAATGCCGGAGCAATATATACTAGTGGCTGTATGAAACTCATTTATAACAAACAATTGAAGGTTCTGTTAGTATTTTGTTTCGATATGTTACCTTTGTGCTGTTTAAAGATTTATCTATTAAATCTTATCATAACCTTTAAACTACGTACTTTAAAGTCCCATGCGCATTTCAAATTAAGTTAAAAAAACTTGCCATACCTTTTGTGATAACGCTCGTAGTAAGGTATTAACTATTCGCCTATAACAGTGTTAGGAATTATTCAGCCCATATTACGGTAAAAGCATTCGTCCCGCTCTATTTTTAAGGAAATTGTTGGGACCAATAACTGTTGTTCAAATTGAATCTGTCCATTTACGTAGTCTCTAAGCTGGGCAATAAAAGTTATTTTCAAGCTGTCAAAACTTTTGTTCATCCCAAATGTATGCCACTTCAGTACTTCATTTCTATTAGCAACCTTATCCCGGCGCAGGTCAGAAAATACCAATTTTGTGCATCGTTTTAGTCAAAAAAGTTTTCGTTATTTTTTTTAGATTTTTAAAAATTGTCTCAATTTTTCGGTTTCCTAAAAGTAGAACCGAAATATTACTTCAAGAATATTAAAGAAGAGTAAAACCCCGTTCTAAATAGAAATTTTCATTGAAAAACTTGAAGCCATTTTGAAGAAAATTGCGATTAAGGATTACTTCAAATTCGAAATTTGAAGCTCTTTTTTACAGGAATCTATTGCGTTTTCGAAAAACTTCATTTGAAATAATTCGAAGAACTTTCATTCACAAATGGAATTATGTATACAAATTAATGGAAATATACATATTAATGGGGTGAGACATATTTAAAAAAATACCTGTGTAATTTTTGAAAAATTAAAGAATACACCAAAATAACCTTTACGTCATATTAAACAGTACCATTTTTACAGTTACATTTAAACAGTTACATTTTTACATAACTGTATCAAAATTTCCACAGTATCAAAATTTCGAAGAAAAATTAGGAGCCATTGTTGAGAAAATGGCGTTTGAGAGTTTCTAAAAATGTGGAACTTCGAGCTTATTTTAACAGAAAACTGTTGTTTTCGAGAGACTTTATATAATATTATGTAAAGCACAAGTAGAATAATGTGAAGAAAACGCGTCTAATGTAAATATTACCGACGGAGACAAGTCACAAAAATTTAATTTTTGTAATTTTTGAAAAAACAAAAGAATATAGCAAATTGGCATTTATGCCATCGTGTAGGGTTTGTTTAACACTAACCCTACCAAAAGTTTAATGAAAAACTTTGAAGCCGTTTTTGAGAAAATCATGTTTTAGTTTGTTTTTTGCAAGTATTGCAGGCACTATTGCACGAAAACTAATAAAATTCTCAAAAAATGTACTTGACCTTAATGAAAGAACTATTTATGAACAACAAATATAATTTGAAGAAATAATCTATCTTCATCTTTATAGTTATAGGAAGACGTCGAAAAAAAATCAAAATTTTGAAATTTTCAAAACTTCAGTTAACCGCGAAAATCGGACCTATGCCACTTTTAGAAGTGTATTATAATATATTATTACAGGAAATTGAAAGAAAAAATGGTAGCATAAAAATTTCCGGAGAAGATTTATGTAAAGTAGCCACAAATTTCAAAGAATGTTTTTCAAAATTTCAAAGCTTCAACCAGAGCCGGATGGAGAGGGGTTTCTTCCATTTCGGAAAAATCCTACTCATGGTTTAGGTGCAAGTAGTGTTCACAGACAGACGGACAGACATACGGACGTTTTGAAAAGTCAATACTTATTCGGTATCAGGGGACCCCAAAACGTGTATTTCCGTTGAAATCTCGAAATCGATTTTCCTCATCATTACAAAACTTTCTATATACTACGTATATTACTTCGTATATACGTATGTATACGATAAAGGTATAAGTATGTACTCTGCCTAAAATAAAATATCATTACCGTTTAATCAATTGTAATAAATTATAATCAAGGAACCCTTTCGGAAGAAACTTCTGGCATACAGTAAAGAATGATATAAAATAAAATTACTGCATTATCTACACTTATTGGAAATATGAAACGATATGGAAAAATATATTGCAATATTTTTATACTTTATTTACAGCGTAAATAATTATTTTTATTCTGTTAGCTGTCTCAATGATTCAAAATGTAGGAGAAGGAATTTTAGCTAGAAGGCGCTTACTTTTAATTTTACTTTGCTAATATATTTATACATTTGTAGAAAATAAATTTTATGTTGGTTGCATTCATTTTCCTTTGATAGGATATACAAATACAGTTTAAATAAGCACATAGAAATATTATTTTAAAGGTCTACACCAATCGGGGAATCAAATAAGTGAGCAATTTTTTTGAGTGTATTTTTTTTATTTTCTTTGGGTTAATTTGGCATAAAAATGGTACATTTCTATTCGTTTTGATTATATTCGATTGTATTAATTCATTCAATTTTCTTAACAAATATGGAATAAAACATATTTTGATTCAATTTATAATTCATTTATTATTAAAGTTCTTAGACAAAATCAGCAATTTTGTTCTACAAAAAAGCTTCACAATGATTGTGAGACAACTAATCTAACACCTCCATATACAGTGCAATTTTAAGTGATCTCTCAACAATTTCGTTGTCAACTGTTCTTACTAAAGATCTCTTTGATCTCCCAGTCTAAATTGTATACATAATTTCAAATCACGTTCCTACGAAATTAAAATACGAAAAGCAGAATAGGCTTCCCATCTTATTGGAACACTGTAACTTTTCTTTGTTACTTTCAAAGATATTATGCCCATCTGGTTCGGAACTTTCTCCTTGCACTCAACAAAATATTTCTAATTATGCCCTCATTATCGTCGTTTTATATTCATGTCACTGCTTCTGGCATTTATTTGCAAGGCCTCCCGCAGCAAAACTCGGCACCCGTAAAAGAGAAGTGCATTAAAGAGGAGCTCCCAACATCGGACGTTTTGCCTGGAATAAATAGTCACGCGAAAGAATTGATTACCATTTATTCTGAAAATGAGAAGGGTTTGAAAATGTACTGAGTGTTCATTCGTTGATAAATTGAAGTAATCTAATATTTTAATTTAAGTAAGATAAGGTTTTATCAAAAACATGTTAGCACTAAGAAAATATAGAGTAATAAATTAGGAACACCACACTAAATAGTTACATGCATTTTAACAGCTAGCAAAACAAAACAACACGTATATCATTTAATAAATAGCGTTAAATTAGTGGCCCGCAGCAATAAAAGTTATGCTGAAAAAAAAACTCAGAAAATGATTTTCCAAAAAGTAGCACGTCGATTGCTCAAGAAGAAAGAAAATACTATCATAATACACAATAAATCAAATACTTTAACAAAAACAGTCTTCACGAATTCTGCAATAACTTATTGTAGTATATATGGATACACAGTACAGCAGTTCTTCACATACCAAAAATATCAAATAAGTTGCTACATTATAACGCAACTGGTGAGTAGAAACTGTCAAACGGCCTTTTCCTTGGCGTCTCACTGTTCAATGACGTCTGTTGTATCGTAAGCAGTGACACACTGTGTGCAATAATTCAGCCTGTACGAACAGTATAAGAATAGATGGTATAGCGGAATATGACAAAAATTTGTCTTTTTCAGAAAAAGTCGAAACTGATGTATTAGTTTGGGCTTTTGTTCCAGTTTCTAAGTAATCTACACACCTCTCACATTCAAGAAGCTACATAGATATATTTCAAGTTACGGACGCATCGGAGTTTAGTAATGTAGATATTTCCAAAAATGGTATAGAAAAACATGAAAAAGTAGTCCAAACAGTTTCAAACTTAATATTAAATATGCACCAAACGAGTTAATGAATATTAAGAGAGATTCTTAAGTCAATTTTCTTATCTTATTATTATACTGTATATTCTATTTCTTACGGAAATCAAACAAATATTCCTGACGAGATCATTTGCAAAGAAGAGATCGTGTTATTATAATTTAAGTCATTGGTACATTTGCATAGAGTTTGTTTTTATTTGGTTCCGTAATCAAAGATATAAGAAATTAACAATCATATTATTTTGCATTGGATTCCCAGCGTTATAACGCAATAAAAAAATTATAGAAAATTACCAAATGTACACTTCCTACAAGAAAGAGTTTTTTTAAACATTGAACCACTAAGATAACAAAAGTGTCAGAATGGAAAGCACGTTCGTTCATCCAACATTCAATATGTTAAGGTTTTGTTTCGTTTCTTGAAAATCATTTCTAAACATACATTTTTCTAAACGTCAATTTTAAACATTTTAAAAATAATAAATTAAATAAATTAAGTAATGTCTGACAATATTTTTACGATCACCTGCTATTAAAATGTAAGGCACAATTCAGAAAACAAAATGTTTGAAAACCTTATCTCTCCCTGTATTAAACAAATTTAAGAAGGCTAGTTTAATGAAAGTGTTCATATAATATATTCCCCTTCCAACATTTCGTCAATGCGGTATTTTGATATGTATGAATTCTTATTGGTTCTTTTTTTCTGGAACTAGGAGCATAAACAATAAAAAAACAAATTAATCATATTTTTTTTAAAATTTTCTTTTTCAGTCTTAGTTCGAGAACAGATTTCAAGACGTATCTAGAGACAAGTAGTGTGTAAAACATTTATTTTATAAGGGCTAACTCAACGGTTTGGAGAGTTTCTGGATGCGAATATGTTTGAACGGGAATGTTTTCGTACGGGCAAGTTTATGAACGGGAAGGATTTTAAACGGAAAGGTTTTAGAACGGAAAAGCATTGAAAGCGACTGGTGGCCGAAATTCTGAGAGCCATGAGTTAGCCACTGGCACCGCAGTTGTCGGGATGTGATCAATATCAGATTTCTCTCCCGACATTTCATCAATGTGGCGGCGTAGCGTTCACAGACAGCTCGTTGCCATTTCGTGTATCAGTCACACGGGCGATTTGTTTACCACTTGGGCAGAAAACAAAAGTTTGGCAACGCAGCTTGAATTGAAACCTCATCCCGATTACATGTCAACAGCAGAACTTGACGGAATCTATTGCAATCAATTGCGTTCCGCGTTTTTCTCAGTTTTCCTTGTAGGTTTTGCTGTGTGTACTCGTATTACGTAAGTACGAATAAATGGTCGAGAACTGGACTTTTTGTGAACTGAACATATAATATGAAGTTGTTATTTTAATGAAGAACTTTGATTACTTGAAGTCAATTTTTGACAATAATTGATGTCATTTTCGTAGTAAGACTTATTAGATCAAGTGTCTTCTTAATAGTTCTTATGTTCTGTTCGATGATGCCTTATTTTACGAGGCGAAACTCAAGCAATGAGACCTGCTCTTGCGCCTAACCACACTAATCCTGCTGCTCTCTTTTTACCATCTAGCGGAGAAAGAAGGTATTACTCGAGTGACGAAACAGGCATTTTGAATTTAGCTTAGAGGCTTCTTTTGGGCTTGAGGATCTTTCACATACAGTAAATCTACAACATGGCCACTACTAATGTGAATGTCTGTTTGTTTGTTTTATTTTACTTCAAAAACACAGTTTAAAAATGCGTATGACGTGATTTTTTTTAGTTTTTTCTTATGTCAGTTTCATAATATGCGTTATCATAACATGAGTGTTTTAATTAACTGACGGCTTCCTACAATTATCATTAACACCGGTCTGACACATTTCACGGGATGAATATTCAAATTCATACAAAAATTATTGTTAATTGTATTGTTTAAAATGTGGATAAACATTGTACAAAATTAATGATGTAACATTTTACAATAGTTGATTGATTATCACATGAAGCCTTACAACATCGTTAATCTATACTATTAAAAATAAATTCAACACGTAACCAACATCGATACCACAAAAAGTAGTGTATTAATAGATACGAAAATTTTACACGCTCTCCTCCAGGATTGTCGCAGGGTACTTGCAAATTTTGAACAAGATTAATACAACATATGAAATGCGCTGAAATGCATCGTAAATGCGGAAAATAAATAATTTTAATCATGTGTTGCACCACGGTTGTTACTTCTCCACTGTCGTTAACAGCAGATCGGTTCCTAATATATTCAATCAGAGGCCAGTAGCGATGCAGTAGAAAGTGAGGAAGGTCGAAAAGCAACTGCGCAAGTGCTTGTGTTTCTGGAGCAACTGATTCCCGCGCGCTCTAGAATAGAGAGCAGAAATCAAAAGCTACATCCACTTAGCAAACATTTGTGTTGCGCTCTGTTCGTCGCAAATATGTTCGACGCTTAGGGGAAGATGGTGCGAAAATGTTTGTGGCACGCGTCGTGGATCTGTGTTCAGTGTGAGTCTCGCGTCACTTAGTAGACTGAGTAAATTCTGCGTTTATTGTGGTCTGTGTGTATTCGTCGTGATACATTTTTTGTAGTAGTATTTTTTCCTTCATCTGCAACTCACTTTTCATTACAATATTGTTCTTTAAACTCATCGCATTTTTTGTGATAGCAAACATTTGTCAAGTTATGTCACACACACACACACACACGAGAGCTTGTTCCTAAGTTCTTGCAGTATACTCTTTTTCGGGAGCTCATCCGCGCACTTATTTAATTGTTTTTGTGTTTTTAATTTACACTCACTTCCGGTTTTCCCGGTTTAGAGTTTTTGTTGCAATATATATTCATTATCTCGTGCGCTTTTGTGCACTTGCGCTTCCTTGAATTAGTCGCTTCTTTTTGCTTGCCTGATAGCTGCTCCCAGATAGCTATGCTGAAGTTATGTCACCTCCAGTATACAGTACATACGATCACGTAACATCCACACATCTGGTTAGTAACACACTTTCTTTGAGGTGATAGGCTTAGGTTGTCAAGGCATCAACGGTTGTCACTGCAAGGCTTATGACCGGGAGGTCTTCGGATTTGAGCTCCGACGGCGGCAGGATTGTCGACTCTAGTCAGATAGCTAGCTGCTCTCTGGAATAATTAAGCTGCTGTCCGGAGGAATATAATAGCGGCCGGCTGCACAGATCGGTAATTTTACGTCGTTTTTTCAATCAACACCAGGCCAGTGCTGGAGCAGTACCCTAACAAACGGGCCACGAACCGTACGCGATATTTCCTTCCTCTTCCTTGTCCTATCCTTACCCGTATTACACTCACACTAACTTGCACTACACATGTCATGGGACCATGCATACACATGTCGTGGGAGATTTGAGCTTGTCACGGCTAGGATGGTGTTCTTTAGTGGTTCGATTTGTGAAAACCCCCGTTAGCGAACGTGTAGTTCGGCAGCGGATGTCAGCATAAACGGGGGAAAATCCCTGTCACCTCCCTCAATAAAAACTACTACACTTACGGAACCTTAGCAGTTGACGCGCCCGGAATCACTCATCACTCAATCCTTTGAAGCGCGAGATTCACCGACAGAGCTCGGCTCGCGCTGAGTGGCGTAAATTTTTGTTTGCGTTGTCATTCGGCGAACACGTCCACACTACGTTCTCGTCCTATATCCTACCCCACGTCTGTGCTCGCGCAAAACTTTATGTTGTGCTTGGCATTTGGCGTAAATTTTGCGGTGTCAACGTGCTTTTAAATAAACAACTCTTTTTCTTCCGAGAAAATGTGGGCGAAGGAGATTGCACGATGTGTAAATCACTGGCGGGCTACTATAGTACTCGTGAAGTTATTTTAAAACCTCATATATTAAATACATTACCTGGAACATCAAAAATGCACTTAAAATATTTATGAAGTGGGTAGTAAAAGTTTCGTTTTATTTTGAGAAATTTTTATAAGAAAGATTGCGACACAGGCCGATAGGGCGAGCAAAATAAAATTACTTTTACCACGTATCTCATGTACAATGTTATAGCGTCACTGACATTCTTTTCATTTTCATTCACGTATAAAAATTCCTGAATTATGTACCATATTCCATTGAGGTCAGTAGTAGCTGGTGCAATCAGACGAAAGTAGTTTGTTTTCTTTCTGATATTCACAATTTTATGAATATTATTTTCATCATCGTCTTCCCATAATACTAGTGTGAAAAACTGAACTTTTAGCACGTTTTGCAGGATTTAAAACTAACCGCATTTGCTAGGGGCTGTCGAAATGAAATAATAGTAATAATAGTAATAATAGTAATAATAATAATAATAATAATAATAATAATAATACATACATACATACATACATACATACATTCATACATTCATACATACGTACATAATACATACAATAAAGTAATTTGCGTGAGTGCACTTAATTATCATCGGTGTATCCCTGTCTGTAAACTTTTTTATGGTGGAAGTGGATATTTTTCAAATGAACGTGAAATAATTTTGGGAAAACATTCCTTCTCCAATGCATCGGGCAGGACGATGCCCTATTCAACTGAAACAGACGGAAGAAAGAATTCACGCAAAGCAACGCAAACCAAGGCAAATGCATCGATGGAAGCGAGAAGCGGCAGCGATGGTGTAACGGTTAGCGTATCGGACTGTTATTCCCAAAGAATCGAAGCCGTGGATTTTTAAGGGCGAAAAAATCCACGTACGCCTTCCTTCGGAGGGGAAGTAAAGCCGGCTGTCCCATGTTAGTAGATTTACTGCATGTAAAAGATCCTCAAGCCTAAATGACGCCTCTGAGCTAAATTCAAATCGCCTGTTTCGTCGCCCAAGTAATACCTTCTTTCTCCCATGGTTAGTGAAAAGAGCGTAGCGGAATTTGCGTGGTCAGACGGAAGAGCAGGCCTCATGGCCTGAGTCTCGCCACGTAAAATAAGGCCAATTCAATTCAATTCAAAAGCCGAGTGCACCCTGAATGGGAGTAGCTGCGGAACGTACGCATGGCTAGACCTGATTCCAGGAGTTGAAAGTTACAGGATGCTGCATCCCGGGGCCAAACCGCTGTCCCTGAATACGATTGATTGATTAGTAATACCGCGCGCGTGCGCAGCTTTGGCATTATTCCCGTAAGTATAGTGCAGGAGTTGGTGGTGTTCTTCCCCCGTTGGATGGTGACATCCGGCGCTGACATTCGCGTCAGTCGGTTGGTTGGTGGTTAGTGTTTCCGGGCGCGTCAACAACTTAGGTCATTATCCCCGTAGGTGTAGTGCATGTTTTACCTCGGCAAGTGGCGGTGATCTTGGCCCGCTCTATGGCGAGATCCGGCGCCAACCTACCGTCGGCTAGCGGGGTTTTCTCCCAACCAGATATCTCCCACGGTCGGGGCACCGTCCTAGCCGGACAAATTTAAAATTACCGTCTAACCTCCCGGCGTGTGTGATGCATAAGTTGAGGTAAGTGTGTGTGTAAGTTGTGGTAAGTTGTGTAAGTTACCGGTAAGGATGGGGCAAGGAAACAGAAGGAAAGATCGCACTCGGTCCTTTTGTGAGGATACATGTTCCGGCATTCGCTGGGTGTTGTTAAGAAAACCACGGAAAACTACGGATCAGAGCGGCCTGAAGCTAGAATTCTCCTCTAGACATCGGCTATCATTAGACGTAAGCCCAACGCGCATTTGCTCCCTCCAGAAATACATCTGTAAAGTAATTGTACTGAACGATGTAAATCCTCTAAAATGAATAAATGTGTTAATATATAAAAAAAATTGCTCCCTCCATAACCGTCGCTGTCAAACTTGGAAACCGCTTTGGGTCTCGTTGAAGACGGGACCAGAGAACTGAAGCGAGTAGCAATATTATTTCGCAGAAACGATTTGTCAAATTCTCGCCCAAGTGACAGACGGAAGTATAATAAGGATTATTTTACATGCCATAATCGATGCAACCCATCCCGAGGATTTTACATCTCAATAAAATCCACCACCCTCTGCCAAGTGTGAACCTACGAACTCGAATTTTGGAAGCCATTGTCCTGGTCCACTCATCCCACTCGATCTAGCTTTCTCACTATATAACTCTCATACATACCAGTGATTTATTGTCATCTATCTAGCGTTCTGACTCTCGAACGCACAATTTCGGGGTAGTTTATTGGAGTATATATGGGTTGGTAAAAAATGTGCTGAGTATGTAACCACGTTAGGTTATTGAACGTAAAACAGCTGGTGCAGGCAACTCTCATATTTCAAAATAAATGTGGCGGTCTTTTGAAAGAGTCACGTATGGGCAGAAAATCAAGCCTGTGCGTAACACTGAAAGGTCTTTAATATTTTACGACATTCATTTTTCACGTGAAATGTAAAAATATAATAAATTCATGAAAGTCATTCACTACTTGTGTGGTAATTGACAAATGATGAGTCAACAGCAAGATATCAGAAAGTAGGTCTATGTCTTTTGGAACAATGCTTATTCGATCTGTGGATTGATGGCTCAACTGCTTAACTTTTAATAGTTTGGATTGAAACAATTATCAAAATAAATTGTTCCTATGTAAGGAGATTGAAGAAATCTATTGTATCATTCCTTAAAATTATAATGAAATTCTTCTAAAACTATTATTCTTCTTAAGACAAACATTGGGAGATTTCAAGGGAAGAAATTCCATCTAAATGTAAATGCTATTGAGAGACGTACGTAATGAATACATGTCCCTGCTGGGTGATAAAGTGCGGAACTTCGGAAGCTCACAAACAAAAACGGAAAGAAAGCATGAAGGATGTTATTAAAAAAGGTATCTTATGCAATTCTAGAACATAGAATATAGTCTTTGAGTTCAAAGGCACAATAAAAAATACATTATTGAAGAACTAATAATAGGTTTGCTTCCAAAAACTGAGTTCATTTTCCAGGCAGTCAGCAGTTGCAGCAAATACTCACATGTAAATGACAAAAACATTTGCATATTTTGGTTTCAGATCTACCTAAACATTCACACCAGTTGAAACATTGCGTGACATTTTTTCCAATTTTTCATACCTGTGTTACGAGATGTACCAGAACGAAAAGGCACAGAGAGTACTAACAAATCTCCCTAGTATTTTGAACTCTATGGATTATATCAATTTTTGACATGTGACAGTCTATTTAATAACTAAACAATTGAACGAAAAAATATGATTCCTGAAAATAATTGCCATCTCAGTGCTTGTAGGGAAATAATATCAAGGGATTCTTGAGAACTCTTTTCTGTAGAAACCAACTACACGCGAGAAGGAAACATTTAATTGAGGTGACGAAATAGCACCCGACTTCTCTCACTACCCCTTAGCACTGGCATAGCAGGGGTCAGGAAGGGCGGTGCGCCCCGGGTGAGACCATTCTAGGGGTGACACCAATGAAAATATTTTATAATTGGAATTATCCGACCTGGATGGCCGAGATGGCTGAGACCGAGTACCGACTCAGCGCTTCCATCCGGAGGGTCGCGGGTTCGAGTTCCGCCTTCGGCATGGTTGTTTGTCCCTTGACTTTGTATGTGTGGTCGCGGAGACCCTCAGAACCCATTTTGCTGACCCCAGATCAGAGGAGCCCGCAAAAGTGTATGTGTAGTGTATGGTCGAATATGCGTCCCTGCGGGACGTAAAGAGTAATCGGCTGTTGGCTGGATAAAAGCCGTAGAAAACAAAAAAATGGAATTATATAATTTAAATCATTTACTGAAAAATTAGTAATTTAAAATTTAAAATAAATTTAAAATTACATACAGTAATTATATACAGTAATTTAAAATTTTTCTTGCTGGAATTATAATTTCTATGATTTAGCTAAAAATTATTTATATTAATTTAATAAGTATACATTTAAAACATAAATACTAAGAAAGGAAAGGAAACAAAAGAAATAATGTAAACTAAAATGTGAAACTATAAGCGGTAAGCACCTATTTTTCAATGTTCAAAGAGTCTCGACTTCAACGACTTTTTTCTATTTAATTTGTGGGGAGTAATGGGGTGACACCATCTGAAGCTACGCCCCTGCCCCTCACCACCCTATTCGCTCGGTCAACCCTTCCACACACTTGAGCTCTCCCCTCCTCCGACACGCCCGCCCCTCCAACCCCCTCTCTTCCATCCACACCGGTTTAGGTGGCTAAGGACATCAATTGATGTCAGTGCAGTGCCGTTGACCGGGAAGTCCTAGGGTTCGAGTTTCGGCGGTGGCAGGGTTTTACGTATACACTAGCGAAATAGATCTTTCAGCCGCTGGCTGTAGGAGAATTCTAGCGACCGGCTGATGCCGAGGCGAATGCCGGACGAGGCGAATGCTGGAGCAGTACCCTAACAAACGGGCCACAGAGAGATCGAGATCTGTTATTTCTCTTCCTTGCCCTATCCTCTCCCCTTACACATACACACTTACTCTTACATGACTACACTACCTGATACACCGCGAGAGCAGTCGGTAACTTAGTGCTTGTATAGACTACAGTGCCGCCTCTGCCGAAGATACCTGGGAGGGAAAACCCACGCATGCCAACGTATATATCGTCCCTGAATCTCGCTATCCAGCGGTTGAACGTTACCTCTGCGATAAAAAATACACTGCACTTATGGGAATAATTATCTTAGCAGTCGACACAACTGGAAAAATCAATCAATCAATCTTCAACCCGCTCTCTCCTCCATCCTACCCTTTCCGCAGACCCGCCGTCTCCTCCGACCTACCCTCTTCGCTGTCCTCACCATTTCCTGTCCCTCCCCTCTCCTCATCCTTCACCCTCTTGTCCCTCACCCTCCATCCGCCCCCTCCTCGTCTCTGTGTCACTGGGCTGCGAGGAGCAGATCGCGCGTCCCCTAACAAGAACAGATGGAAGCCCCGGGGCTAACTGCGTTTTAGCTGATTGCCCGCTGCCGGCTCAGAGGGAAGGCCTCGCGGAGACAGCGTTCGCGGGCCGGAGAAGCGGCGATTCCTAATGAACATAGCGGTAGGAAAAGGAGAACTATCGTGAGTGACAGTTGTGCTAGCGAGAAGCAGACTAGACGAATTACACGGGATTACACTTCAAACAAATTCTAGCCCTTCTTTCACTCTTTCTCTCTCTCTCAATTCCTTTCTCTCTATCTCTACTCCCACCACTCACTCTCTTCTCCCACTCTGACTCCTAATTCCCCTCTCTACCCCTCTCCCTCTTCCCATTCCGTTGTCTTCTCTCCCCACCCTCGTCTCTCACCTTCCACTACCTCCCTCGCCTTTCTCTCGCCGCTCACAGTGTCTCCTCTCTCTCTCTCTCTCTCTCTCTCTCTCTCTCTCTCTCACCCCTGTCTCCCTGTCTCCTCCCCATATCCCTTCCCCCTATCCCCCGCCCTCTGTCTCCTCCCTCTGTCCCTAGAGAAAGACGGAGAGTGAGAGACGGTGAGTGAGAGACGGGGAGACAGAGACGGGGAGAGAGAGACGGAGAGAGAGAGACGGAGAGAGAGAGACGGAGAGAGAGAGACGGAGAGAGAGAGACGGAGAGAGACGGAGAGAAAGACGGAGAGAGAGACGAAGAGAGAGACGGAGAGAGGGACGGAGAGAGAGACGGAGAGAGAGACGGAGAGAGAGACGGGGAGAGAGACGGAGAGAGAGACGGAGAGAGAGACGGAAAGACAGATGGAGAGAGAGACGGGAGAGAGAGACGGAAAGCGACAGACGGAGAGAGGGACGGAGAGAGAAAGGGAGAGGGAAGAAGAAAACGGGAGATAAGAGATAGAACAGACATTGGTCTGCTGGGTTCCGGTAGTTTTACATTAAATAAAAGTGGATAGTAAATAATTTGAAAAAAAGTATTTGTGCGTTGAAAATTTAATCTGAATTTATATTTTATGATTTGAAAGATTTGAATTTCAGGAGTAGAACGAAGAAAAAAATATTGTATAAAAGTAATTGTTTTAGTGGAACACAAGGATTTTTTTCTTAGCATCTTCGCTTGACAGACCGTACATTGTTAACCGTGCGTTAGCGGATCTTGCTTTACCCTAAAAAAATTCAACAGAAAGAAAAGTGTTTTCATTAATTATGACAATAAAATAATTAAAAATTACAAGAATCTTTCTTGTATTGTTGCCAAAATATACACTAAACAATTTATAAACGGATTGTATCGGTTGATTCGACGAAATACACATTCCTGGTAAGAAAACGCTCGTGAATTTAGGAACAACTAGCGGACGAAATAATATAAACACCTTTCAAAGGAAAACAATATTCAGTGATATTGCAATATGAGATATTCGAGAAGAATCAGTGGTTCAAAACTCTCAATATTCAAAATTACTTAGTAAAGATGTAGGATTCATCTTTATTTTAAAAGAACATTGATTAAGAAGTGGATGTATTAAGCTCTTGCGCACAGTTGTAAGGAATCCGGAACTAAAGTTTGTATAATTAAGAAAAGAACAGGAACCAAAATGAAAAAAAGAAAGACTAAAGGAAAAGTAAAAGACGGAAAAAAGTCAATGTGGATAGGAAAATAATAAGAAACAGAACGAAACTAAGAGAATAGAAAAAGGAAAGAAAAGAAAAAGAAAAAATAAAACAAAAGGGAAATAAAAGATAGAGAAAAAGAAAGCCAAAAATGAAAAAAGGAGAGAATGAAAATGTATAACGGGGAAAAACTGACAAATGACTATTATTTTACAAGTATATACTTCACGATTTCATTTGTTTCAAAATGTGTTTATACTTTTCAGCAAGCGTTGCATTAACAGCTGCAAAAATCTTCGCAGCGTTTCAGGGTCACAGCCACTGCGGTAGTTGCCGCAACAACTACGACATGCAGGCCACACCCTGTCCCTTAGTGTAGTTGCATGACCTCGCCCTCCTGTCGCCCCACCGCCATCGATCGGTCGGCAGCGTTCCTCACGGCAGTGCTTCGAAGTGCAGCGCAGCACGTGAGGCAGTTGTCGTTAACTTGCAAGTTCCCGCAGCACGAGGCACTCGACATGGGTCACCAATGTTAACGGCCCGGTGCGGAAATTTCGGAAACAACCTGCGTCACGCCGAGCGGCGAAATTGGAGCATAAAGGGCAATCTTGGCACAATGGCTTGTAGCTCCAAGACGCCAGCGCAACTACGAAATTGTATTGTGCAGCCAGACAAAGAGACAAGTAGCCGATCCGGTGGCCGTGATCGCTATGGCAGTAGTGTCGTAGCGGTCCCCGAGCGAAGGGTCACGGGTTCGGGTCCCGCCTCGGGCATGGTTGTATTTGTGTTCGTCCTTTCACCCCTTATCTCAAAATAAAGGTACCATAAAGGTAACTCCAATAGTGGTCGCTAATGACCTATATGTTAATGCGACATTGAATAACAAACGGGAGAGAGAGAGAGAGAGAAAGAGAGAGAGAGAGAAAGAGAGAGAGAGAGAGACACAGACAGACAGAGACACACACACAAGCGTCACCTTGAACAACGTTGAAATTTTCGGTTGAAACGAACCATTTAGGCTACCGGAATATGTGTTTAAAAGGCACGGTGCCCCAGCAAAGTCTTTCCACACCCAGCCAAATCAGGGCCTCTTAATTAAAAATTGCATTTATGTTTTTTAGCAGTCACAACATTGGGAAACGAATAAAAGGGACACTGCCGTCATCTTTTATGACTGTGGTGACTTTTATAATTGTGGTGGATCCGGCACAGACCTACAGGTTGATTTGCAGGGTTTTTCACCATTTCCCAACAGCGGGGGAACCGTCCCAGCGGAAACAAAGGTTAATTTCCAGGCTGACCTCCCAACAAGTTCGATAGAGTAGTGCATGTGTGTATATGTGTCTATGTAACTGTAAGGGGAAAGGATAAGACAAGGAACAGGAAGGAAAGATCACGCTCGGTCCATGACCCGTTTGTTAGCGAACTGCTCCCGATTTCATCTGATATTGAGCGGAGAAACCACGGGAAAACTACCGGTCAGAGCAGCCGGCCGCTAGAATTCTCCTCCAGTCAGCGACTGAATTCGACCTAGCTGAAAAGCTAGTGTCGAAAATCGTGCCGCCGTCAGGACTCGAACCTAGGACCTCCCAGTCAGAGGCGCTGCAGTGACATCAGTTGATGCACTGAGCTACCGCTCCCGGTGCCATCGCTATTCGAACCCAGGACCTCCCAGTGTGAGGCACCACAGTGACGTGTGATGGGTGCCATCTAAAGCCACCTAAGAGAGGACTACGAAGATCCTAATAACAACAATCGTTTTTTAAAATATTTATTCTTCTTCGACATACGAATGTCTTTCCAGAACGGGTACAATTACATTATTTTCACAATTCCGAAAACTAGAACAAATAACATTGAATTATAATTCCCAAAGTAACCCAGGAAGGGTCATATATAATAATTTATTTACAATAATTTAATATTTTTCTTTCGGTTTTAATTTAATACTGGTAATTAAGGAAATTGAAGAATATACTGGTAATTAAGGAAGAGATCTTTTGAAGATGCGGGAAAAATTATTGCGGATTTGCGTAATTTATACAAAATAGATGCTGGACAAAATAGAAGAGAAGAATAAAAACGCTTTGATAATTTTGTAATATTCGTACTTACCGAATCTGTAATTAGTTTTTTTTAAATTTGGAGATTACAAATCAACCAAGGAGCTTTTAATATTTGTCTTAAAAATTTCTTTTGAATAACGTCTATCTTGCATTAATGTGTTTTGCAGTGCCCCCTCATATAGGACAAACAAATGTTATAAAAGTCCTAAACAATGAAACTATCATTCTTTACCTCAAAATGTAGCAAAACAACCACGTCGGAGTCCATCGTTGGCCCCCATACCCAGACACACACACACACATTGTAATGCGACTGTCAATGACCACGGCATTTGACACGCCCGGAATCAATACTAACTCATTCATTCGCAAACATATGGACGTCAAACAAATCCATCCGTGAACGAATCATTGAGCAGACGCGACCGATTCGCCCGGATGGCGCATTAGAGCGCCTTCGCCGATCATGCAGATAGGGCCTCGTATCATCAGTCAGCCGTCCCAGAGAGCAGCGAGGCATGGCGGCGCGAGATAACGCAACGACCGGCGGAGGTGAGCGCTAGCAGAGCACGGGCGGAGCAGATGGCGAAGAGGCACGCACAGTGAGCCCATCGTGAGAATGGGCACAAAAGAGGGAAACGAAGTGAAATCGACCGATTTGGTATGCATCACTGAATATCTGTTTTTCTCATTCTCATACTCTCCTTCGTATTCACTTTCTTGCACTTTTTCAGCTTTTGTGACTATCTTCCTTTCTCTTCATGTCTCATTTTCTTTCTGTCCTTCTCTTTCTGTCCTTCTCTTTCTGTCCTCTTTCTGTCCTTCTCTTTCTGTCCTTCTCTTTCTGTCCTTCTCTTTCTGTCCTCTTTCTTTTCTTCTTTTTCGTTTCTTCTCTTTCGTTTCTTCTCTATCGTTTCTTCTTTTTCATTTCTTCTCTTTCGTTCCTTCTCTTTCGTTAATTTTTTCTTTCCCCTCTTTCTCTGCTGACGTAGCCACAGACCTTTCTGAATTCTTCTCATGCCATCTTCATAATTGCACCGCGCTCCGTTTTTTTCTACCTTTTATCTATTTATATAGTTATCTTTTTTGTTTTCTATCTACTTCTCATCTCTCTTTGCATGATCACATTATCATCCCTTCTCTCTTTTCTCGTCTTTTTGTCTCTTTTCTCTGACCCTTGCTCTCTCTGTCTCTCTCTCTCTTTGTCTCTCTCTCTGTCTCTTTCTCTTTCCCATCCTTACGCCAAATGTCTGCCCTTCCTCCCACGTTGTGTAACAATCCATTACCCGCGCACTCGCAGCATTGCCGGATCGTTTCGATTAATTGATAATTCCGAGCGCGCCATCTGCTACGTCTCGTTAGTGTAGTGAATGGGATTAACTGAGGAGGTGGTGGTATTTCTTCCTAGATGTATGGCAAGATCCGGCGTATCCGACCTATAGGTCAGCATGTAAGGATTTTCCTCTCCGGGTATCTCCCCCAGCGGGGCACCGCCCCAGCCGAGACAAGCTCTCAGTTCCCAACTGATTTCCCGACATGTGCATTACGTGCATATAAATATATGTCTATGAAGATACTCTAGAAGAAGAAAGAGGAAGGAAATATCCCGCGCGGTCCGTGACTCATTTGTAAGGTTAGTATTCCGGCATCCACCTGGTGATGATTAAAAAAAGACGGAAAATACCGATAAGAGCAGCTGACCGCAAGAATTCTTCTACAGACAGCGGCTGAATCGATCCTATGTAAATGTGTAGAAAATACGCCACTGTATAGTCACGAAGCTTACGGTCTCCCAGTCACAACCCTGCGTGGTCAATGGCATTGCTGAGCTATAACTCAGCCGGTCATATCCATTGGAGATAATAGGAACTCCAATACGGGGAACTCCCCGCGTACGGGCATCAGGGATCAACCCGTCGCCTTAATTTAAGAATAGGCGTGGGTGTTGGATAGAAAAGGAATGAATGCCCTTGAGGCGTCGCCTGTTGTTTCAGATTTTGCTCCGGCATTGATATGCAAAAGATTGAAACGCCTGCTGAGAGCAGCCGGCTCATCTAATTCTCACCCAGACTGTATCAGTGCAACAGCTACTTGGTCGGAAAACCCCGTTATCTTCCCACTCCAAAACCCCGTTATCTTCCCACTCCAAAACTTCAGTAGTGGACTTGCATTAGTTCAACGTACCTCGTTTCTTCACACACTGTGAAACCTCTACGCGACTTGTACGATTAATTGATTGTTAGTGATTCCTGGTGAGTCAACTAGTAAAGTCGCTAGTCCCGTAAGTGTAGTGCATATTTCTCCCCACCCCCGGAGGTGGCGTTGTTCCTCCCGCGCAGGAGGGGGAGATCGGACGCCGACCTACCGTCGGCTAGCGAGGTATCAGGTATCTTCCACCAGTTGGGAGCTACCCCAGCCGGAACAAGATCTAAGCTCTCGACCGGTCTCCCGGCATGTGAGGTAGTGTAGTGCATGTTAGTATAAGTGTGTACGGCTAGTGGCGACGGTAGGACAAGAAGGGGGAACGAAAGATCACGAGCGGTAAGCGGCCCGTTTGTTAGGGTACTGCTCCGGCACTCGCCTGCTGTTGATTGGAGAAACCACGGAAAACCACCGATCAGAGTAGCCAGCCACTTTAATTCTCCTCTTGGTAGAGACTGACTCCAGCTAAAAAGCTAGTTTCGAAAATCCGGCGGGACTCGTACCCAAGACCTCCTGGTCTGAAGCTTTGCAGTGACATCAGTTGCTGCCTTGTGCCACCTCTCCAGACCGACTTGTACGAATTCGCGTGTATTTCTGAGTGGAGGGTGCACTGTTTGCACTGGCAACGCGAAGGGACGAGTCCGCGAGAGAGCAACTTCGGCGGCGCGGCGGGGGCCGCAGGGAGGGTCGCATTGAGGAGGGTTGAGGGGAGGGGACGAGGAGAGGGTCTGGTCTGTGGGCGGGGCGGCGGGGCTGTCAGCTTCCAAGGTTCATTTATCACCGGTTGGAGGCGGCCTGGTCGACAGCCCCGCCCTCCCTCCGCCCTATTCCCGCGCTCACCACTCCCCCTTTGTGTCCCCGCCGGCCCCGGTTGCGACTCGCAAACGGAATCGACTCGGAACCGGAATCGACTCGCAGCTGACCCGACCCGATTCGACTTGTCTGGAACCCGACTCGACCCAACCCGACCCGACCTGTATCGACTCACTCGACTCGACTGTTACTCGAATCGACTGACTGGACCTCGACTCGACTGGTACTCGATTCGACTCGTACTCGACTCGATTGGTACTCGACTCGAGTTGCACTATATTCGACTCGATTCGAATTTGACTCACGTTCTACACTTTCCACGGGCCCGCCCCTGCCTTGCTTCGATTCATCTTATCTACTTTCGTCTCATCTCTGTCCGCTGCATTCCTGCCTGCTCCCCTTCTCGGCAAATTGTATTATTCTCGTTCTCGCGATTTGCTACTCCCCTTTCTATTTCGCATTCGAACTTCCTTTATCTTATTCATCAACCACTTTTACGTCATGGGATTTTCATCGTCGGTTCCCGCTATCAATACCACCGATTTGCGCCCCCGTCGACCCTTACCCCGGATGCCACTCGCCCCCGCATATCGATTTGCCCCCCTCCCGACCCGACCCTGATATTATTCGATTCAATGCGACTCGGATTCGACTTGACTGGGATTCGACTCGAATCGTACGCGATCCAACTCAATTCTACTCCGATTCGACTCGAACTTCACTCGGAAATGACTCGCCACGGGTCCGCCCCTGCCTAGCTTCGTTTCATTTTAACTATTCGTCAATCGTTCGCCTCATCTCTGTTCTGTCAAGCCCATCCCGCTTCGCTCCTTGCCAAGTTTTATTATTCACATTCGATTTGCCACTTCCCTTTCTATTCTGCATTCGAACTCGCTTTACCTTCTTCGTCAACCACTATTACGTCATGGAATCTTCTTCTCGCTCATTACTACGGTCTTCCCCAGCTTTTTCATCTTCATTCTCTATTTTACTTGCCCTGAATTATATGATTTCACCTCCTTCACTGGTATTTACACCATCCTTGCTTTTGCCATTTCCTTCAACATGCGTCCTTACTTTCGTTTTTGTTCTCGGCCAAGTTTCTCAGTTGCCTTCGCAATGCCTTTCTCTTCAAAGCTTTGTGTTACCTTCGTTAAAGGCTGAACCCTTTCCTTCCCCAACTCCTTTTACATTCACATCCTCTCCCTTGGAGAGACATGTATTTTTCCAGAGCCAAACAAGCAAACGAATTATTACGGTCGTGTATTGATTTCTGTTTCCTTGACAGAAGTATTAGTACCAGTAATGTGACTAAATAAATAGTACAACTAACATATTATGAGTATCATTATCGTACTTTATAGGAAATTATCAACTTTTAATATGAAGATGAATGTTCGAGTAATATATCATTCCCCTGAACTGATCATTGGGTATAGGTTTGGGCTGATCCCGGGTTTAAGGTGCATCTTAGCCTAGGCTTCCTCCATTGCTGTGCCTTGACGTGATCCGATTCTCTTCCAATCGGAGGGCAGGAATGTTATCGTTCACCACAAAGGAATCGTTTATATTATTTTGAGAAATATTTTAAAAGAAATTCTCTTAAAAGTGAGCGTTCCGTTTAAAATAAATTCTTTTATTTAAAATAAATGTATTCGCATACATGTGGAGAACATAAAGACCATAAACACCCAAACAATTTTTTTAAAGATTATTCGCATACAATGCGTTGGACAGACTTAAGGATGTTTTATGTTATCGCGAGAGCCGAAGGCCCGAGCCTCGTCCTCAACTTGGACACGCGTAGCGAAGCGTCACAATTCTGTACACGTGAACAAAACGGATCACAAACTGCATGTCTACAGAAAGAAATTTTCGAAAACAAGTGTTTAAACTTTCCGTGTATGAATCATTGACTATCGTTCACGACACAAGAATCAGAAATGAACGATACATACAATAGTATTAAAGAGGCCGTGACAGCGAAGGCCGAGTTGCACTGTAAACCTGGGATCAACCCAATTTTGCATTTCACTCTACTAATGACATTGTGATAATGAGAGTCTAGAAAGAAAAGCGTGGTAGAAGATTGCGCAGCATGTAGGATCTTGAGTACAAAGCTAATTATAGTTACTAGAGAAAATTGAGGATAGACATAAACATTTCGTATTGTCCGATTTATTCCCACGTAGTCACAACACTAATATTCACGTAATTCAACTACATTAGATTCTCGGACATATGCATAGTTGATCGGTGCCAAAGGGGAATGGAATACAATACAATATGTTGGTTCTCGAAAGCGTCATAACACACTGGAAGAGTTGGGAGAGATGGTTTTAAAGAAAACAATCACACGTGGTTATATTTTAATATTAACAATATGGTATTTGATATTAATGAATGCAACGATTTTTTCACTTTCGATATTTGCTCGCGTTGACCAGGAAACCTCTCAAACTTTGTAGGATTGCACTCTTTAGGGCTTCGAATTCTTAAAGCCTCTACATTCGTATGGGCGACCCACATTAGAAACAAGTACACATATCAATTGAAAACTAGGAATACAAGGGAAAACTAGGGATAATCACGTACTAGATGCAATATACTTGAACCAATACGTATTGATATTTACTAAAAACTGATTGCCAATTTCTCTGAGTAAGAAAACAAGTTTTCAGTAAAAACGTAAAGAACTCCATACATTAGTGTTAATCCATCTACGACGAAATTACGTGTTTAAACATCATTACCGTGCCGAACATGTTTGAATAACTTAACGAGCAAGTAAATGATTATATAGTTGTGAGGTTAAAGTTAAGTCACTTACCTGAATTACATTGTTTGCCTCTTTTCTTGAAACGATTCTTTGCAGGGACGATGAGTAGACTCTGCGATTTCAAGTTAAGTGTGCAATAGATGTATTTCCACCACTCAATTTTACAAACCCGTGTACTAAAATAACTGACATGACCCGGCAAACTACAAACGTCACTCAAGAAAACGTCGAATACTGCCCTATTTGAAGCACTGCACTTAGCACGGAACAAATCCTATCATTCTTGAATTACAATACAAATATAAAAGAATTATCTTCGCTTCGTAGATTTGCATCCGAGAATGGGTTCAATGTCTGTAATTTTACGATACGTCCGTCACTACTGCCAGATAAACCGCAACTGCTGAGAACAAATATTTCACAAGTCAGTTGCTACGCCATCTCGCGTGAAAATGGTAACTTACGGCAAGAAGCGCCAATACGAATATCGCGCACCGAGTTCTAATTACGGCGGCTTGTAAGTGCACAGTGGAAAAATATCTCAAATACCGGAAATATTATTCGATCTTCTCCTAATGGAAATTCAATGCCGTACAACGTTAATTTTAACGGCAGTTTTCATTTAAAATTATTTATTTCATTAATAATTTCAATTGTTTTCTTAAGGTGCGCTCCCTTAATACACATATTCACGATTATCACTATACTGGTTGATTAAACATTAGTTTTAAAAAGGGAATACAAAAAATAACCACGCTACAAATCCCCGAATGCTAGCTTCAACGAAATAATATTGTTTAATCGTTCTGAAAATTAGTACTTTAAATTATTTCAAAGTTTAAATTTCATAAAAGGAAGACATTAAATAATTCAATTTCTGGAAAATAATGATTCCCCTATAGTCTTGTAATGCAAACAAAGATTTTACATGTTTTAGAAAATCAAATTGGCACTGGAAGCACGTTAAAGTTCAAATTAATAAGCCTATAATCCATATATTAATTTTTGAGAGAAATGAAACATTACTCTGATCCTTCGAAATATAGAGGACAGTGTCAAATTGCCCACTACCATTTTGTCTGGAAACATTAAATTGTTAAGTCAAGCACCAGAATTCCTGAAGTAGAATCATTATAAAAGTTTGGTTCTTTATGTTATGACCATGAGATATTTTTACGTTCAATACAGATATAATTCTGGCTGATTACCCAGATTGATCATTGATTGTTAATAATTCGGGTCTCGTCAATTGCTCTGGTCATTATTCCCGTAAGTGTAGTACGTGTTGTTTTCTCGGGGGGAGGTGGTGGTGGTGGTGGTGATCTTACCTCACTGGATGGCGAGATCCGACATCGATCACCGTTGACTAGCAGAGTTTTCCCCAACCAGGTATCTCCCACCAGCGAAACACCACCCCAACCGGGTCAAGCTCTAAGCTCCCGATATGTCCGCGCGGTATGTTGTATATGTTAGTGTACGGGTGTGTAAGAGGAGAGGATAGGGCAAGAAAGAGGTAAGAAAGATCTCGCGCGGTCCATGGCCCGTTTGTTAGGGTAGTGCTCTAGCATTCGCCTGGTGTTGATCGGCGAAACCACGGAAAACTACTCATCAGAGCCGCTAGAATTATTCGCGATACTATCAGAGCAACTGGCGACTGAATTCGACCTAGCTGTCTAGGTGATGTCGAAAATCCTTCCACTGTCGGGGCTCGAACCTAGGACCTCCCGGTCAGAGGCACTGCAGGGACATCGGTTGATTCTCTGAGCCACGTCTGCCCTGACTCTCCAAGATTACATAAATGCTGTGCAGTATATATCAGAATCATCATTTGGACAACCTACCGCATCCTACTTGCTCCGATCTCTCCTTCCATTCCGCCTAATCTTCCAGCCCCGCCTACCTGCTCTCTTCACCCGTACTTTTCTGCTCGCCTATCTAGCCCAGCTCGTTTTGTCAAGCCTTTCTTGGCAAACCCGTCTCATCAAGCCCATCTCACCAAGCTCCCTCGCCAAGAATGTCTTGTCAGTTCCGTCTCGTCAAACCGATTCTGCAAAGTGCGTCTCGCCATGAAGTTGGAGACAGACGAACAGACCTATGGACGGATAGACGGACGATTTAAAAATAAACACTTTTTCGGTATCAGGGGACCTTAAAACGTGTATTTCCGGTGAAATGATTTTAATGTAAAGTTATATTATATTATTAATTAAAACTACATTATATTATAATATAAAAGTATGTAATATAGTATACAGAAGAAGAAGAAGAAGAAGATTACATAACTTTCCCTATACTACGTATATTACTCAGTATAATAGAACCTTCATGAGAAAGTAAAAATAGATTACTCGCGTGGACATGTGATAAGAGAAGTAAAAGAGAAAGCTCTTTCAATTCGCTAAGCCCGTTCACACGTACTTTCGACATGATGTAAGAATACACCGTGCGCAAGATCTGTGTCATCCTCTGTCATTGACACGTTTCTCATTACAACGCTGATTTTGTCGAAAGAGATTTTTGTCGAAAGAGATGTTTGAACTGTCTTTTGATGACAGTTCAAACCAGGAATTCCGCCTTTGGCACAATATGCTTTTAAAAATGGATTTCCTCTTCGGGGCTCAGAAGCGCTGTGATGCAAGAGCGATTACTATAGGGGAGGAGGAAACACATAATTCCTCTTCAGAGCCATTTTGATCGCTTTCACAATGCTTACATTGGCAAAGGTGGCTGAGAGTATCAACTGATGTCAGTGCAATATGACTGACAGGGAGGTCACCTGACCGCAATGTTCTAGAGAGTTCTCTTGTTGGTGGCGCGAGGACTAGCTGCATTGCTAGGTCGAATTCAGCTGCTGTCTGAACGAGAATTCCAGTGGCTTGCTCTGATCGGTAGTCTTCTATGGTTACTCCGATAAACACCTTGTAAATGCCGCAGAACCCTAACAAACGGGCTAGGAACCGCGCGCGATTTTTCCGTCTTCTTCCATATCCTATCCTCACCCTTTACTTACCCTTACACTCACATACACTACACTACCACGCTTGTAGGGAGACCAGTCGGCAGCTTAGTGCTTGTTCCGGATGGGACGATGTTCTGCTGGTAAGAGATACCTGCTTGAGGAAAATCCCCGCAAGTCGATGTGGGTCACCGCCGGTCACCGCCAGCGGTGGAAGATCACTGACACCTCCCGCGATGAAATAATGCACTACAGTTACGGGAATAACGACCTTAGTATTTGACGCACCTGGAATCCCTAATCAATTAATCAAGTAATACGCATCGTATACAAGAGGGCGTTGTTTGAAGCTTCATAAAACTTAAATACATTTACATTACAATAAAAAAACGATGATTCCAGCCAATTTGACTATATATTTGTAGTAGACGTTTCGACCTAAATTGTAAGGTCCGCTTCAGTGTCTGAAAGGTTAACATCAACCAATAATTACATAATATATTACATGAGTATTAATAGTATAAAACAAACAGTGAGGCAGGGACGTGTTACCTGTAAATTTCTGAGGTTATGTTATATCTTGTTATAAAGGTATAATGTAAGACCAGGAATATATGATCGTAAACAATTGTGGTCTAAACGACCATGTTAGATAGGCATTGAGGTGCAATCGATTGGAAGAGAAAGGTCCTCTTCCAATTAATATTAATAGTTTTAGGTATCGGAGCATGTTATACGTTACGAACTAGTCAAGACACTGTGTATGTAGGTGGTGCCAACTTCAGTAAAGTAAAAACAGTGCTACAAATATATAGTTAAGTTGACTGGAACCATGTTTTTTTTGTAATGTTTGATTTATCCAGTGAATCTTGATTTATTAAATATATTTCCTTCTAAATTCAGACATTTCTTCCTTTATAGCTCTATCACATCGCTACAGCCTCCTTCACGAACGGATTCTATCTCGTTATTCGTGTCGTCTTGTCGTCACCCGTAATGTAAAGACTGCAGTGCGACACCGACGCTCCGAGTGGCGACGGGAAGAACTAGGCCCTTGGGTCGCCTGCCCGTCAAGCGTAAGGCCCACGGTCTTGGTTCCGCGTGGTTTTGCGTGGGTGGAATGGCAGCCCTGGATCCCAGCTGGAATCGTCTGAAAGCGGCGTTTGCCACATGTTTTCCTTTCTCTTCCTCCAGGGTGACATTTATTAATGGTGTAGCGTATTTTGCAAAGAATTGTGGGTTCGCCGACGTTTCACGCTGGAATAAATGGGGTCCGTAATGAGTTTCACCCTAAACCACCAGAATGTAGTCTTAACACGGATGGCCACGAGATAAAAGGTTGTCGACCAAGCAACGCTGAAATTCAAAATGGTGATTTTCCGTGGAAACAATATTGTTTCATATTATTCTTTTATACTGATCTGTAAGTTATCTTGATTCTTACTTCGTTGAGATAAAGGTCATTATGTAGCAATCTATCAATATCAGACATTCTGTTTCTAAGAGAATCATCCTGTGACTTGAGAATATTTTGGTATTGAACCAGTATTTTTTATCCAGTTTCCAAATCAAACAATTGAATACAATCATAATATTCACTCAGGTAAAATATACAGTTTGTCACTATCATCAATTTTTCGACGATATGAAAATCAATTTAAGGAGAGATAAACAATTGGTAGCAACTCTTTTAATTTTTAACATTTTTTAAAAATTCTTTGTTATAAACACAGATACTTTTCCTAACAAATTATTTTCCTTGCCATTTAACTACAACCGAATTTCTCCCATTCCTGCCTGTTTTCTGAGAAGCTTTAGAAATAATTAGAGATATTTACTGCAGTATTTCATTTAACATATCTCTCGAATTCGAATAGGATTTCGCATTACCAAAAGTATCAAAAGCATATAACTCTTGCCATTTGTTAAACATACGTATAATAAGACGTTAGTTATACTCAGAGCCAGTTTTCCAAAACTATCTCGTATTATTAACGAAGAATCCATTCTTTTCAAGTTTGCTTGGCGAGGACAGGCAAAGGTGGCTTAGGGCATGAACTAATGTCACTGCCGTACTACTGACCAGAAAGCTCTAGAGTTCAAGTTCCGACAGTGGCAGGATTTTCGATATCGTGTCAGCTAGATCAAGTTTAGTTGGAGGAGAATACTAGCGTCCGGCTGCTCTGATCGATAACTTCCGTGGTTTCTCCTATCAACACTAGGTGAAAGCCAGGCAGTGCCTAACAGGGCCACGGACCGCGCGAGATCTTTCCTTCCTCTTCCTTATCCTATCCTCACCCCTTGCTTACACGCACTTACACTACACTACCACACATACTGGAAGACCAGTCCTGAGCTAAGAGCTCGTCCCAGTTGGGCGGTTTGCTCGTAGGTGGGTGATACCAGGTTGGGGAAAATCCCCTTAGCCGACAGAGATCGGCACCGGATCTCGCCAGCCAGTGAGGAACGATAACACCACCTCCGCGAAAAAACGTGCACTGCACACACGGGAATAATATCCCGCTCGAAATCACTCATCAATAAATCAATTGAAGAGGGTAAGGCAATGTAATTGGGATCTTCTCCGCTCGCATTGCTTGCAGATTTCCGCTAATGAGCTCTCGTCATTAGTCATAGGGAGTGATTTTAAATCAGTATTTTTCAATTTTCTTTTTTCCTATTTACATTGACTTCATTTCTTCCAGAAGATTTATAGCTGAAAAATTAGAAGCACAGGCATGATTGAATTGGTCTGAACATTTGAAAAGCTATTTATTTCGCCCTCTTAGGTGACTGAACATCCACTAATTACTATTCATTACTATTCAAGGGTTTAAATTAAAATCATATATTTTATTTAAAAGCCAAATTGTAGAGCGTATTTGACCTCAAGCACGTATTATTTCTTTAACGCACCATTGATCATTTCATTTCATCTATCCAACAACATCTTTCGGGAAATGGTGATCGTTGTAGTGCAACTGGATACAATGTGCTAGAAAGTTCGGAAAATTGGAGTGTATTATATATAATACAAGTTGAAAGAGCGAGAGAAAGAGAGAGCGCGCGCGCGCGCAAGAGAGAGAGAGAGAGAGAGAGAGAGAGTAATTTTATCACCGTAAGTCTTTCACTGTTTCGACTATTTTTCCATACCTGACAGAATTTATACATCACATTGCCGCTAAAAGGACTTGATTTGTGTAACGATCAGCCAAAGATTTTGCATTAGAGGATGTATTACTTTTCTCTAAAGCTATTAACTTGGATAAAATAATAATATTTTATAATTCTGCGTAAAATCAATTACCTAAATTGTTACCAATGTGACTGGGAAAATATTCGTTAATATTTCTTAAGAAGAAGAAGAAGAAGAGGCATGGAAAGACGCTGTGTCCGAAAACAAGTGATAAAGCTTTCAAACTTAGTTACACTGTTTCTAGTTCTACATTTCGAAACCAAGTATTGTATGTAACGGGCAAAACGGTCGAAAAGTTGCAATTTTATCATCCACAGAATACACATTAAAATGCAGCATAAGAATAACGTGTCCATACACGCCCCAAAATCCTCATCAGTGTGTCATCGCTTCCTTCTTCGGAGGTTGGCCGCACCCACCGCGGTCACCCTGTGCTCCCACTCCTGGTCACCCTCACCGCCGCCTCCCTCACCCCGGCTGCCACCGGGAGCGGTGACTTAGTGCATCAACTGATGTCATTGCATCTCCTCTGATCGGGAGGTCCTAGGTTCGAGTCCTGACGGTGGCAGGATTTTCGACACTAGCTTTCCACCTAGTTCAAGTTCAGTCGCTGTCTGGAGGAGAATTCTAGCGACCTGCTGCTCTGATCGGTAGTTTTCCGTGGTTTCTCCGATCAACACCAGGCGAATACCGGAGCAGTACCCTACCAAACAGACCACGGACAGCGCGCGACCTTTCCTTCCACTTCCTTGTCCTATCCTCACCCCTTACACGCACACTAACATGCACCACACTACCACATATTCCGGGAGAGTGGTCGGGAGCATAGAGCTTCTTCCGGCTGGTGTGGTGGTCCGCTGGTGGGTGAGTTCTGGTTAGACCCCACTAGCTGGCTACGGTCGTGGTCGGCGCCAGATTTCGTCACCCGGCGGGGAAATATCGCCGCCATCTTCCGAGAAAAAGTATGAACAACACTTACGGAGATACTGACCAAAAGCAGTTGGCGCGCCCAGAAGCACGAAAAAACCAATCAATCAATCGATAGCGGGGACCGACGATGTAGATTCCATGACGTAAAAAGGATTTTCGACACTAGACTGCAGGCCAGCTAAAAAGCCGAACTAACGGGACAACTTTTGAAAAATGTCACTGTCGGATGAGAACATACATTTATACTCGATTTAGGGTAGTTTCGTTTCGTTTTATGTTGGCAAAAGTTGTTGCCAACCGCCACACAAATACCCAGTATATATTACCTTCAAGCGGTAGGGACATTTTTTAAAATTTAAGTTTGCAATGAAACAATGACTACTTCCGTAGATTCCGCCAACATTCAAAGCCATACAAGTGAAGTTGTGTTAGTTTACGAGTGTTGCGAAAGATTTGCATTTTGCGTTTTGGTGCTCTTCGTTCTTTGCATTTTATCGTTCAATATATTTATTTAGTAGTACTAGGCGTTTTTGAGTTTTATTTATTATTTTCCAATTGTTTTCTTTAGTAATAATAATAAAGTTAATGAAAATAGTTATTGTAGTTTATTATTTGTTGCTGTTGTTAAGTGTCCCTTTAGTATTTCTTGTTTTAGATTAATTATATTTATTATTATTATTATTATTATTATTATTATTATTATTATTATTATTATTATTTTTTCTGAATTCATTTTAATTATAACTGGAAAATAATGAATAGCCCAACAACATCTGGGTCTATACTTAATTTTGAACCTTTGAAGATAACACGTATTCAAAGTTCTCTTCAAAAGGGAATTATCAATTTATTTTGTGGACTGTGGAAGGAAGCAGTGGAAGAAAAGGTCCATGTTACCCACTCTTGTTTAATAACGCGAGTGGCAAAATTATTACAGGTAAGATTGATTTTTCTTTTTTCTTTTCTACATCTTATCTTTTAAAACTTACAAGTGTAATTTTCTTAATTAAAATTGGGATGAGTATAGTTGTTAATTATCTTTACCATTACTCATGTATTAATCGTAATAAATCCAATTTTCTTTTTTTCAAGATGTTGTGTGTTTACAGGTGTGTGTTAAGTCAGTTGATAGTATTATCAACAAATATAAAAAACAAGAAGCTCTGCCCACACCCAAAAAGACCCGTAAAAGATCCCGTCCAGTCACAGATCTTGACAATTTCACTAAGGATGCAATTGCCAATAAAATTTATTGTAGTTTGAATTCAGGTAATCAATTAGACTTTTTAATTAGTTTGTTAGTATACAGTTTTATTAACATAAACAATGATCATTTTGTGTTGTTTTATTATTATTTAACAAGTACCAAGGATTATATTTTATGTAGGTTGTGGTATTTCTTTAAGAAACCTGTACACAGAGATTGTGGGAGATGAAACGTTAAATTTTGAAGGCTCTCAGAAGTGCTCTCCTAAAGTGAATAGTGAAGAACATGGGTTTTACTTAGGGAAAGGGAGACAGGTATGCCCATGTGAGGGAGAATGAAATTATAATTTTTAAAAGAGTGTTTCCTGAGGAATTACTATAGAAATACAAACTCCAACACACCAAAGGCAGTAATTAATTATTATTATTATTATTATTATTATTATTATTATTATTATTATTAATAGGGAGTGCATATCTATGATTTTGCATATTTTTGTCTATTGCTTCAGGGCATAGCTAAATGAAATTCCTTGACATGTGGTTAGAATTGGATGCTATGTAGATCAATATGTTAGTGCAATTTCGCAAATATTTCCTGTTGGTGCATATTCATAAAATAATAAGAGTATATTTTTATGCTCCTATATTTATTTTGTTAAAAGAGAGACTTATCTCTAAACCATTCCTTGTTGTCATAGAATCTATTTGGGAGCAGTCATTGATTAGAAAAAGCTTGTCACACTGTGTGTTTTTTCTTTTCTATAGACAATAAAATACTTGTGCAAATGTAGGATATTTCTTGATATATTTTTTATACCAAGCAGAAAAAATGAAACAAGACAAACAATGTCCTTAATGAAGGTGCATAATTACTTCAATTATTTCTCCTGAGAAGTGAGCTAGGTTATATTATGTTTGCACAAAAATACATCTTTTCATTCCAAGTATCACATGAAATGAGATATTGTTAATTTTAATTGCATATTTCAGAATTTTTAGGTCATAGATGCATATTTCAAGATTTTTAGGACATAAAAATCATCTCTCTAATTACAATATTTTAATTCTTAGTTTTCACACATGTACTTGTCTTGTATATCTAAATGTATATGTAAATAGTCTTGTCAACATTGTTTCAGTTTTTTGTAGCTTGTTTGTAACCTTATTTGATTAGTAGCATTTGTGACAGTACTTGTAATACTGGTTTTGGGCAAGTAGCACCGCATCTCTCTCTAAATTCCACATGCATTTTGAATTTCCTTGGCACAATACTCTAATTTTAATGCTGAAAATAACCGTTGTCTTAACTTGAATTTTTTTCACAGTAAGAATGTGTATTTAACTGGCAATAAATAAACAATATATTAATCTTGTACTGCTTGGCTGCCTATTGGGAATTATTTGGCATGAATTTGTAATGGAAACTGAAGTATAATATACTTTTGATTTGAATTATTTAACAAGCAATGAGAGGGTTTACTGTGTAATAACTGCATGTTCAGGGAGAAGCTTATAGTAATGTAGTCACAATAAGAGAGTAGATTCAATATTATTGTGCAACTATATATTTAATGTGCCATTTATATTGATTGTGTACATTCCTGTTTAAATAAACATCTTTAAAAAAATCAAAAAGTCATATTTATTACCATTTATCCCAATCTTATGAATCACACCCCATTGAAATGGTGAAAAAATGGGTAAAGAGAAAGACTGTCTCTGGTAACAATGGATAAGTTATTGAAGACTTACTTACACTAATGATGATTGTCATTATTTTTTTGAACTTATTTTTAAAAGCTAATGAATAATTGAACAGATATATTAAATGGATGCATTTGCATTGATATTGACATAACTGGACTGTAAGGAACAATTTATTAGATCACTTAAAAACTACCATGTATATCACGTTAATTAACTTCAATAATTGTGGTATTTATTTGCGTTCAATAAAACTCATTACCACCAGTTCAAAACATGAAGGAACTGTTGACACACATCTCAAAAGCATTAATAACATAGAACTATGACCGCAGATAACTTTTGAGGTTGTATTTTTCATTTGCACTTGACACTTTTTAACACTTCTTAAGCTCGCAATAGTTGATAATTCTTAATTAACTTAATAATTATTCACAGACTTAAAATTCGTTTATAGATGAACATTTTTTTTAATTCTACCGAAAAACGAAACATGTATTATTGAACAGTGGACAAGACTCGAGACCGCGCGAGGATTGTGAATGACAACAAACAAAACAAAAGCGAGAGACTTGATCAGAGTTATAGTTTCATAACTTGGCTATTCCGACAGGAAATCTTTCAAGCTGCCATATTGCGAATTTAGTGCGGCCTAATACACGGCCTGGAGTATAGCTTTTCAGCTAGTTCGAGTTCAGTCGCTGTCTGGAGGAGAATTCTAGCGGCCGACTGCTCTGGATGGTAGTTCTCCATGGCTTCTTCGATCAACACCAGGCAAATGCCCGAATAGTACCCTAAAAAACGGGCCACGGACCGCGCGCGATCTTTCCGTCCTCTTGTCCTATCTTCACCCCTTACACGCACACTTACGTTAACATGCACCACACTATCACACATGCCGGGAGCCCGGTCGGGGACATAAAACTTGACCCGGCTGTAGCGGTGCCCCGCTGGTGAGAGATACCTGGTGGGGGAAAACCCCGTTTGCCGTCGGATCTGGCCATCAAGCGGAGGACGACCACCACCGCTTCCCGATAAAAAATGCGCACTACACTTAAGGGACTAATGACCATAGTAGTTGACGCGCCCGAAATCACTAACAATCTATCAATCAACCCCGGCTGCCGAAAGGCCGGTAGCTTCTAACCCCCAAACGGCATTTAAACACAGGTCCCCGTCTCTGCCGCGACGGAAACAATCTTCGCGAGGAACAAAGCAAGCCCGGCCCGGCACGGCGCCTTCTCTTTCACTCTCTCGATAGTGCTGGACGTGACACCACTGAGTTCGGCAGGGACTGCAGACTTCCAGTCATTATAGAGTCGACTCCGGTTATAGAGAACTTCTGGGGTCTAACATGTTTAGTTCACTATATCCGAGGTTCACTATATCCGCTGATGTCAAAATTAAATAGAATTTCTTCACAATTATTGATTTTATTAACATAGAGGTGCAGCAAAATTCATCAAGAAGACGAACTAAAGATTTCAATATCTTTATTTATCCTTAAAAAATCAATTATTATCAGTTGTTCGATTCGTGTATTTTTTATTAATATTTTTTCTATAACCTTCTGCACAGTTCGTGTTCTCTCCTTACTTGATTCTGCATTGCTCTCTGTCTCTAATATCGTAATGCAGTCTTCACACCTTTTAATATTTATTGCACAGTTGGAACACCGTCCCAGTCATAGTAGAGCCGAAGGCCCTTTTACTCGCTTAAAAACATGCAAGTTTTAATTTATTTTCAGCATTTATTTTTTCGTTCACTATAGCCGAGGTTCATGTTCACTATAACCGAATCTTCTTAGGCTTATTTGGAATGTAAGAGAAACGGAACTTACGTTCACTATAACTGAGGGTTCACTATATCCGAGTTCACAATAATTGGAGTCGACTGTTCATGGTTTTGCTCATTGAGTAACCATTCTGCCCCCCCCCCCGGCAAGTCTGCAGACGGACTTTCAGTCCGTATATTAGTTCCGGCTGACCAACGCAAGCCATGTGATCTGCAGCCGTCCGTGTGCAATGATTATACGTCCGTGTGCCGTGTTGTGCTCCCCTTGAGGCGCTGTATCCGCGCCCTGCCATCCGTGGACCCTGTGGGAGCGTGTATTTCATTCATTCCCCTGGCAGTGCAACGCCGCAGGCACACCCCCTCACATCTCCGGCAACTAAGGGAACAAGTGCACTGTTGCCCTTTGAGCAGTGCCCTGTGAAGGTTTCAGTGACTGTTGCTCAGAAGATAAGTCGGTTAATGGACAACGCCTTGAGCAAATTTGACGCATTTCATGAACAATAACCGGTAACGGTAGCTCAGTGCATCAACTGATGTCACTGCAGCGCCTCTGACCGGGAGGTCCTAGGTTTCCACTCCCCACGGCGGCAGGATTTTCGACACTAGCTTTTCAGCTAGGTCGAATTCAGTCGCTGTCTGGAGGAGAATTCTAACTGCCGGCTGCTCTGATCGGTAGTTTTCCGTGGTTTCTCCGATCAACACCAGGCGAATGCCGGAGCAGTACCCTACCAAACGGGCCACGGACCGCGCGCGATCTGTCCTTCCTCTTCCTTGTCCTGTCCTCTCCTCTTACACACACACTTACACTAACATGCACTACACTACCACATATTCCGGGAGACCGGTCGGGAGCTTAGAGCTTGTCCCGTCTGGGGCGGTGCCCCGCTGGTGGGAGAGTCCTGGTTAGGGGGAAACCCCACTAGCCGACGGTAGGTCGGCGCCGGATCTCACCATCCAGCGGGGGAAGATCACCGCTATCTCCCGAGAGAAAAACATACACTACACTAACGGGACTAATGACCGAAGCCGTTAACGCGCCCGGAAACACCAAAAATCAATCAATCAATCAATATTGAACAATACATTTTGAAAAACACTTCAATTGCACCAATTCATCCTGTCCTAAATATGTAAAGTGTAACCTTTGCATTTGTAACTTTTGTGATAATATTGAGAATAAATAGTGTGTGCAATGTAAATAACCTCAATTTCAGTCAACCTCTGCTTCCTCTCTCCACCAGAGCCATCATTCTCCCCCCCTCCGGGCTAGAGGCAAATTTTACCAAAACATTGATACATCGATATTTCGATACATCGCTAATGAGTTTTTGATGTCGATGAAACGAGAAAACATCGATGTTTAAAACATCGAGATTTTAATTATAGACTAATAACAATGCTATTTTCGTATACATTTTTAATTACCGTACGCCAAAGGGATATATTTTATTGTTTAGTTAACAGCATAATAGAAGTATATGAAAATTGTTATCGTATGTAAAGAATAAAATTAACAATAAAGGACACCGTGTTTTGCTATCGATTTCATGTTTCACTGTCAATTCAGGCAACGATACGCCTGGCGATAACATACATTCATACTAGGAGCAGCTCCCAAACTTCCTCAGATTGCACTGGTAAAGGCTGCACACGATTGCGCAGGGTAGTAATGAGGATGACGCAACAAAACGATATTGCTGTGGATTGCTGTTACTCTACAACGTGCTTAAACCTCTTTATTTAAAAATATTCAAAAATGTAAGAATTAGAAAAAATCGATGTTTTTGCAACAAAATATCGAGGTGAAGAAAACATCGAAAGGAACATATCGATGTTCATATATCGATGTTTCTGGTGTAAAACATTGATGTTGTAAAAGCATCGATGCTTTTTTGTCATCCCTACTCCGGACAGATCACGACCCGGCGCGGCGTTTTCTGTTCTTTGTACCCAGAAGGCACCGCTCAGTCCGCTCAAGCAACCCCGCTCCCTTTCTAGGTATTCTTCCCTTTCTCTGTACAGTAACATTTATAGTGAAAAAATTCAAAAAATTCGGAGATGAACAAATATGAATTTTGTAATATTCGAGCAACATCTATAAATATGAAAAGTTTCAAAAATTATATTATCCGATGATTAAATAAAATTATATGATATTATTAAATTAAATTATTATTATCGTTTCAATTTGTGACATCAAATAAAATTCCATGAAAAGATTTCCCACAAAAAATATTTCAGAAAACACGCCTTTAAAAAGAGGGAAATGTTATTTTGAAAGTTAATGATATCAGCAGTAGATGAGACAGTTAAAAAGTATTGTTTTGGTTTCTTATTAGGAAATGTTAAAATGTGTGTTTTTAAGGTTGGTTTCACCGACAATCCAAAAATTATGACCAAGATAATCAAATATTTTTTATCAGAAAATAGTGTTTGTGAATGATATTTTTTTGTAAAAAGTGTTAGTGTTTAATAGTAATAATTTATTTTCTGAAACAAATACAGGGAAATGAAAAGCAATCTGTACCTCAGATGAAAGATATAACAGCTACCTACTATATTTAAAATACTAGGGGTTATATTGTAATTTGTTTCCTGACAATTAATATTTTGAACTAGTCGTTTTCAAATATCTTTCACAAATGTTTTCATTACATTCGCACGAGGTACCAGGTTTTATGGTTTTTTTAAAAATGGTTTTGCCACATTTATGCTATTTTGAAAACTGTACATTGATGGCAACATAAATGTTGCATATAAAAACTCTAAATGAGCTTATAATGCTGGATTTAGTTTTAAATTTTTACACCACATGTCTCTGAGTATTTAATTTCGTTATTTTCTAGAGGAAAAATAATCTCTTGAATGTTGAAATGAAAGGATGCAGATTGAGGTATTTTATAAGAAATAAATAATATTTCAACGTTGTTTTCATATTTTCTCTTTTCGAGCACAATTTTACAAAACAATATGAACAAGTATGCTACAAGAACAATTTCGAGGGAGAAAATAAATAATATAAATATTATTCATAAATAATTAAATTACACGTCAATCAAGTCCCAATGTCGTCAACGGAAGTCTCGTAACATGTTAGCTCTAAGTTGGGTACTTGCATAGTAAGTACCAGAAACCCGTATTTGTACAAAAGTTCGTCTTCATATCTTACTGTCGCAGACCGTCTCTCAGTTCTTGTCCCTCGCGTAGAATTGTCCACCTTGTCAGTATGTATAACAAGTCATTGAAGTCTTCGTAAAAATACAGCATTGTAAGTAAAGAGATTCGCGGAAGCAAAGTACAAATTGTCAGGATATTTTTCTCGCTTGTTTGCGTTTTCGTAACACAGGTCCTCGTACACTTCTGCCATTTCTGTCCGTAATCATTACAGTCATCTCAGTGTGTCGTAATTTCAGGACTGAAATCTGTCACACGTATATAAATAGTAAAAAATTGTATGAACTAGTCCACGTAGTCTTCATCCCGGAACTATGTCTTCTGTCTAGTATCTAGTAACGTTCTCATCATCACTCTATAAAACTATGCAAATGTCTCTATTTGGTACTCCATCAGCTGTCATCGTCATTCAGTCTTTTGCGTCTTCTCATTGTCGAGAGCAGTGTTGCCAACACACAGTCAGCGTCGTCGAAGTCGGGTCATGTGGTTGGCGGAGGTCAGAACGAAGTCTTTTCCGCATCCGGGAGATTGCGAGTAGACTCTGTAACAGATGTAAAGTAATTAAAGCGGTCGTCTTAAAAGTCAGCCATGCAAGGAGAGCATAGCGTTCCTAATAAGGTTCATGGGTAAAACTGTTTGATGTACGTCCTAGATTTTAGAGAAGTGGAATAACTAACAGAGTAATTTGAATTAGCTCGTTCGTTTCTTTGATAAAGCTCAGCTAAACTTTCGTAACTGTGAATGCAGAAAAGTTTTTTTTTTCTCAAATGTCAATATTGAGCGAGATTACGTAAGACGTCTATATCACTTTTGTTTAATATTTCAGGACTTCATTTCAGGACTATTTCCGGTGAGAACAAACCAATTAAAACGAAAATTTCAAATTCAATGTCATTGTTTGTACTATCGCATCTGAATCAAAAATATATCATTCCAAGTTTTCTTGCAGAATGTAAAACCAGACAATTCCAATACATAGAGAAGTTTTTTAATCTATCAAATAATTTTGAAGAAATGAATCACATATTCCTATTTCATTTTGTTTTCACATTTCTCACAACTACACTCTTTTGGCAACTAATTATTGAAGTCAAATTTAATGTTTCCCTTTTTCGAGAGAATTTGACTCTAACAAAACGCGTGCCATTGTCTCACACATTAAAGATTATACACACACTAATACGTGAAAAAATTGAAGGTAGCTCTTAACCACATGCTAGAACACAAGTGCAAAATTTGCATTATTTATTACATGAATAAAATAAAAACTAAACTAATTTTTAGCAAAGGGAAAGACAATTTCAAGAAATTAAAGAACGAACTGTCAACAACGGTACACAACTGATAGATCATAGAAAGCAACAAACAGATGCTGAAAAACAAACTACGAATAGAAGAACACATTTAAAAAGCACAGAAAGACACCGAGGTATCACTTTTATCAACAGAAAATTTAGAGATATAAAACTGATCAAAGAGATGACCCAGCATCCGCAAGACAAATGAAACAAAAAGAAATTAAAAGTGCTTTATAAGAAGCATATTAAATGAAGTAACTATGTATCTGTTGTAAGATCTCCATTAAAGCGTCCAGAAAAAAATGTGTGAAAGAATAGCTTCTCTAGATATGCAACTAGAATAAATAGTGAATATTACAAAATTAGCTCTCAAGTGCATGATAATTTCAGACTCAACGCTACCTACAGAAACAGAAGATAAACAGAACTGTACCCTACCAAGAGCTGCATTTAATAGAGTATTGTCATTAAAATACAGAACAATATATGAAAATTTACAATATAAAACAATGAATTTTTTTGAAAAATATATGAAGTAAAAAGATTCAACTGCAATATTCCTAAATAAAATTTAAAATAACATGTTATTAAATGTCATATCTTCTTATTATACATTATATACATTCGACTCCTAAAAATAATTACTGTTAGACCATTTCAACAGTAAATACTAAAGCTCGTATAATATATTTTGTATATGGAACACAAATATAAAAAAATGGCGATTTGAATAGATAGAGATGAATAGAACAAATAGCTTTTGAATCTTAGGGTTGTTCAGTCAAAGACACTCACGCGCTATGAAATAAATAGATGAAACCATGTGTAAAACCCCTACAGGAATTTAAGAAGTATAAATTACACTACCATATTTCGAGTACAGATTACAATATCATAAAATGTTAATTTATTATTAATTAAAATTGAAATATTTGCAAATCTGGTTACCTCATAGAATCTGACAAAGTGAATTCTCTCATCTTAGTTAACCCTCGACCTGTACCTTGAAACCCTCGACCTGTACAGCAAATAACACCTTTGGGGCAGTAGATATGCCAGTAATTATTCCTCCTTGCGCTAAATCTCAACCAAGGATTTTAGTCTTTAACATACAACACACCACATTAACGAGATTCCGCTATTTACTAACATACAGTTCCAGTACCATTATCAGAGGAGGACAAGGAACAGAAAAGTCACTCCTAGGGATCACAAGGAACGCCGACGTAGCGCGACGACTCGGAATATCAACAGGCACCGGAGTCAGACAAACAGCTATCTCTACTAGACCACTTCCAACGAAATTATATAAAAAATAAAAACGTATAATATTTAAGTAAATGAAATAGGAACTTACTTTTTGATCGCCATACGTCAACTGCGTGTGTCTTTGGTTGTGGTTTAAAGTGGGACCGTCATAGCTTCGCCCTGTGGCGACTGCACTTGTTGCGACTGGTATTGAACCTGCTGCATCTGTTGCTGCTGCTGTTGCTGTTGTTGCTGTTGCATCTGGCGCTGGTAGTGCGCGCGGTACGCCATCTGCTGGGCGTCAACGGGCTGAGCGATGCCTGACGCAGAAGCTCCCTGGAAACGAAAGCACATTGTTTAGAAGACCTAGCAAGATTACATTCACCAACAATAATGAATACTGAAAAACAACAATGCAGTAATAATAAACATTACATAAAGGGCGTTTACTTATATTGTTAAATTGAATTTCAATTTTTTGAGAGTCATTATTAGCGTTTAATCGAAGAACTAAGTGGTAGATTTAAGGTTTAAGCCATTGGCAAGAACCTATGACGACCGTCTGCATATTTTTCAGTACTGAAGATTAGAAATAAAACGCAAGCGTTAAATTATTAACGTAGATATCAAATCTCGCAATAGCAATTGAAGAGCTAATGTAATATGTCAGGCGTAAATAGCTTTAAACAGAACTAATTTAAGTATGAAGAATATGAACTATACTGTACTGTAGAACTTTGCAACACTGCGCTACATTACTTTAAATTCACTACGAATTGTGTAGATTCCTGCGATTGCGAAAAACAATATTCACTATTTTGTGTATAAATGAATTCATTAGATGTACGTTATATCCTCAAAGTGGTTTTTATTATTGTTGCCTTGTCTTGTATTCACGTTTCAGCTGATTATCTTTCATATACCTCTCCCTCGGCAAAATTTTCTTTTCCTCTACGCGTTTGTTTTTTAGGACTCACACTCAACGTTCCGAGCAACCTCTAGTCAGGCGAATGTTAAAGAGACCGGACTTGCGAGGTGAACGTATCCAAACTGCGAACCGTTAAACGGAACGGCTCAATACCCGGGACGCCAACTCCCGGAGAAGTGCAAGTGCCGTTAGGAACAGTATTGCCAACAGCAGAACAATCTCAACTTGGAGACCGAAGCACCGATTAGCCGACGGCGACTGCGTAAAAGGATTCGAAGAGCGTTCAATGGAAGACATTGGATCGACCTCGCGTGAAGAGACCGCTTCCTTTAGCCGTCCCTTAAACGCACCTTCTTTTTTTGTCATATTAAAACTCGCGCGTTGTATTTTATTTTACACGACAACCAAACGCAAAGGTCATGTGTCGTGGCATCTGTTTGCTAATGTGCCATTTTATTAACGAGCTAATTCCAATGAAGCATAGCTACTTTCAAGTCTCTTCATTTATTTATTTTTACTTTATCGTACTCACTTCGTAAGAAGAGAAAGTATTGTAATCGTGCTCTGGAAAATGGTAATTTTCGACGAAAAACTTTTATTGCCGGACATTGGTAACAAAAAAGTGGATGAATCTCGTTTGTTGTTGGTTAAGCAAACGTTCGATCCATGAGGGTTTGCTGTGTATGGTGCACGATACACCTTTGCATCCACAATCAATTTATCAGAAAAACTATTAGAATTATAAAAAATGTGTAGTGTCTATTGTTCTTAGTCTTTATTTGCTTACTTATTACGGTTTGAAGACATTTCGGTTGCTGGTATCATTGATGAAGTGATGGCATAAATTATATAATAGCATTTATGATGATGACGCGAATGCTGTAATAAGAGACTGGAGAACCGGGCAAAGGGAAAATTCATCGAGAGCCCGCTTTGTACACAACATATTTCAAACCGGACCGGATTTTTCATGACCGTAGTTCGTATTCGGAGTCCAGTGATGGACACTTTACGAACAAGACATAACATGAGAGTTTTTAACCCTTTACTACCAACGGAATTCAAGTACTTCACAGACTTGCTTTTCTCGACTACTGGGAAATCAAACTGTAAAGAAGTTCCTGGCTAATGTCCCCAATCATTAAAGATAGTTTATTTCGTGAAGGTTTCGAACATTCTAGGAGCGTTGTTAATCTTGTCTCTCAATACTCTCTGACCAACCCAGAGGGACATTATTTTCCAACCAAAAGACCATTGTGTTCTACCAAAAACAACATTCAACTTTTATTTCTCAATGAAAAATACCATTGAAACAGAAATGAACTGCCCCCACCCTAATGGGCTACTAATGTTTACGCCTAAGTGAGATTATATTATTTCTTGGATCAGTTATTTTAGAATCAGCAGTAATTTTGAACTCGAAAAATGATAGTCAATGGATTTTAAAGATTCTGTGGGGTGCGGTAATGTTTTAAGCGAGTTATGCGAACCGTGCGTCATTGCGCAAGTGAGCAGCTTGGTGCCGCGCTACGTAGAAAAACCCTCAAACACGAAAAAATCAAAATGGCAACCCTCCCCACAAAGAAAAAATTCCATGACAGCTAGATATGCAGACCGACAAACAGAGGTAAAAGAAAGAAGTCGTCTGAATACACTATCCCAGAGAATTAGGGAAAATCACATCAAATTTAAGCATGTATATCCGCGAGAAGAAGTTAAAGTGTAGCGTTAATACCTCATCCAAACGCAATTGTCTATATACGGAGATCCGCGAATGATAATGAAAGGAATGTGTAGTTGCACCGCGAAAAGGGAAAATTTAGTGACGTCTATGTACGGAGATTCACGAAAAGGGAAACGTTTCGTCTTAATCGAGACGACATCGAGACGACAGACCCGCGAACGGAAGTGAAAAGAATGTATCATCTAAAGACGGCATCCCATTGCAGAAGTGTATACACGCAGATTCGCAGGCTGAGGGGAACTAAACGTGTTGTCTGAAGACGGCATCCCACCGCAGGAAGGAAAATACTATTACGTCTATGTACGGAGATCAACGAATAGATGTGAAATGAACGTGTCGCCTGAATACAGCATCGAGCCACAGACGTCTGAAGACGGCATCCCACCGCAGGAAGGAAAATACTATTACGTCTATGTACGGAGATCAACGAATAGATGTGAAATGAACGTGTCGCCTGAATACAGCATCGAGCCACAGACGTCTGAAGACGGCATCCCACCGCAGGAAGGAAAATACTATTACGTCTATGTACGGAGATCAACGAATAGATGTGAGACGAACGTGTCGCCTGAATACAGCATCGAGCCACAGACGTCTATATACGGAATCTCTATACAGAATGTCCAGAAGCTTCCGATCCAAAGAAATACTCCAGATTCTACGTTGGCATTCATGAATCCAGTTTTTCCGAAAAAAAGTGTCTTCAAGAAAATTAATTTTAAAGCTTATTTCCGGGCTCGAAGTTCAAACCAGCTTCCCGGTTCCGTCGCAGCGACTACCAACGGGGCTTTGTGTAGCATCGTTTCTTAACTTTTTCGGTGAAACTGTCTTGCAAGGCAAACATCGCTTACCGCGCACTAAAGTCGTTTAGTAGCAACACGTGTTTAATAGCGTCAAAGAGCGTTTAATAGCGTGTTAGCGGCGGCGATGGTGTAACGGTTAGCGTATTGGACTGTTATACCCAAGTTTGTGGGGTCGAACCCGATCGAAGCCGTGGATTTTTAAGGCTTCGTACGCCTTCCTTCGGAGGGGAAGTAAAGCCGGCTGCCCCATGTTAGTAGATTTACTGCATGTAAAAGATCCTCAAGCCTAAATGAAGCCTCTGAGCTAAATTCAAATCGCCTGTTTCGTCGCCCAAGTAATACCTTCTTTCTCCCATGGTTGGTGAAAGGAGCGTAGCGGAATTTGCGTGGTCAGGCGGAAGAGCAGGCCTCATGACCTGAGTCTCGCCACGTAAAATAAGGCACATTCAATGCAATTGAAGAAACATTCTATGGCGTAAATTTACGAAAATAGTTGCGAGGTGAAACCAATGCTTCATCTCAATCTCTGAATAAGTAAAGTCCTCACCGTTCCTGTCGGTTTCCCCTCTCCCGTCGGCGGCGTTGCTCCTCCTTCAAAGCCCCCCCCCTTCCCATGGCTATGACCGTCGTTTATTTGCTCGTGTGATGCCGGGTGCCAGTACTAGTAACTAGCTCACAATATCCACGGTAATTGTAACTCCGAGTAGAGGTGAAATGAATGTGTTGTCTCAAGACCGAATCCAACCGCAGACGACAGGCCCGCAAACGGAAGAGAGAGAAACACGTGTCGTTTAAAGACGCCATCGCATTACAGACATTACAGATCCCATATATAGATGTTCCACAAAGTTCTATAATAGAGCACTGTGAAAAGGAGCTTGATATTTCGAATTTTTAGTAACGTTTAAACGCCATTTTCTTAAGATCGGCTTTAGATTTTTCAATGAAAATTTCTATTTAGGACGAGTTGTTTCTCTACTTAATATTCTTGAAGTCATAATTCATTCCTACTATTAAGATACCGAAAGGTTGAGAAAATATCAAGAAAATTGTACTTTGGTTGGTATATATATATATATATATATATATATATATATATATATATATATATATATATATATGAGATGAAGAGAACGTGTCGTCTCAAGACCCCATCGCAGAAAGGAAATTCCCTGACATGAATGTACGGTCATGCACTGACATGAATGTTCGGTCCATTGCGTCTAGATAGACTAGATCTATCCAGAGCGTCTAGATAGAGTGACCTGCAAAATATGGGCTGAAGAGAACGAGACCCTTCAAGATGGCATTAAGAAAAGTCCGTAACGTCTATGTACGGAGATCCACGAATAGGTGTCAAGCTCACCGTGGCGGTGGGTTCCTGTCGGTGGCCCCTCTCCCGTCGGCGGCGTTGCTCCTCCTCCAGCGCGCGGCCCCAGCCGTGGCCGTGGCCGTCGTCCATGTGCTCGTGCGACGCCGAGTGCGAGTACGAGTGGGTGACGTGCGGGTGGCGCACGATCTCCACGGTGGTGTGGCCCTTCTCGTGGCCGCCGTGCGCCAGCTTGCTCAGCGCCAGGATGCCCGCCAGCACCAGCGCGATGGTGGCCGTCATGAGCGCCTTGCCCGCCAGCACCGCCACGCCCTTGTACGCCATCATGGTCATCCAGCCCTTCCACAGCAGACCCATCATGAGCAGGCCGCCGCCCTTCTTGCCGCCGCCGCGACGACGCCCTACAGGGAAAAGGGCACTGGGGTTAAAGGTTTTCTCCTAAACAGACGTCTATACGGAAGAATACGGAGTACGCAGTGGAGAGACAGTTATGTGATGCTGTGGAAAATCGATTTCGAGATTTCAACGGAAATACACGTTTTGGGATCCCCTGATATCGAAACGTGTTTTTTTTTCACAAAGTTCTATAATAGAGCACTGTGAAAAGGAGCTTCATATTTCGAATTTTTAGTAACGTTTAAACGCCATTTTCTTTAGATCGGCTTCAGATTTTTGAATGAAAATTTCTATTTAGGACGAGTTTTTTTCTCTATGTAATATTCTTGAAGTCATAATTCATTCCTACTATTGAGATACCGAAAGGTTGAGAAAATATCAAGAAAATTGTACTTTGGTTGGCAATAGATGGCAGGTGGCCAGAGAATGAAGTAAGACCTTAAAGCCAGACCACACCAAGAAAATTAGAAAAACTTTCTACTAGAAAGTCTGTGCCATTCAGTTGTACCTCTAGTTATTGAATGTTGTTTTACAATGAAAAACAGTCCAACGTTCAGCTGCAAGCTCTTCTGTTGATTTTCTGTGGAATGTTGTACCAACAAAGAGTGAAGGAGTTGACTTGTTCCCACTTCCTCGATAGTAATTTTGTTTGCTGAAACCTTTAACCAAGGTTATTGGGAGCAGTGGGGTTATTTTGTATTTGATTTTGTGGTACAATGACGTGAAGAGCTCAATTTTTCGAAAATATGAGTAACTTTCGTGCAACTTGATGCAAAATATAGGCAATTTAAAAAAAATTATTTTTTCAAAACCGCTTCAATTTTTTCTTTGGTTTTCCACGGTTAGAAGAAGGAATGCCAAAAATATTGGCGTGAGTCTCATTTTCGTTGACCTCACTGAATTTTTGATAATTTCAAATTTAGAAATAATACGAGAAAGTATGTGTTGTTGTAGCTTCACTAGTTATTTTCGTGTATCGTTCGAAGAGTGCCCTGACGGCGGCAGGATTTTCGACACTAGTTTTTCAGCTAGGTCGAATTCAGTCGCTGTCTGGAGGAGAATTCTAGAGGCCGACTGCTCTGATTGGTAGTTTTCCGTGGTTTCTCCGATCAACACCAGGCGAATGCCGGAGCAGTACCCTAACAAACGGGCCACGGACCGCGCGCGATCTGTCCTTCCTCTTCCTTGTCGTATCCTCTCCCCTTACACACACACTGACACTAACATGCACTACACTACCACATATCCCAGGAGATCGGTCGGGAGCTTAGAGCTTGTCCCGGCTGGGGCGGTGCCCCGCTGGTGGGAGAGTCCTGGTTAGGGGGAAACCCCACTAGCCGACGGTAGGTCGGCGCCGGATCTCGCCATCCAGCGGGGAAGGATCACCGCCATCTCTCGAGAGAGAAACATGCACTATACTAACGGGACTAATGACCGAAGCAGTTGACGCGCCCGGAAACACGATAAAATCAATCAATCCATCAATCGAAGAGTGCGTTGCAAACAGTGCGTGCGTGGGCGTGCTCACCGGTCTCGACGGCGTTGTCCCCCTCGGCGCCGTCCTGTCCGTCCTGCCCGTCCTGGTCGTCGTCGCCGTGGACGAGTCTGCGCAGCGCGCGGGGCACGGCGAAGGAGAGGGTGCGCGTCTGGAAGAGGCGGCGGGCGCGGTCGGCCAGCAGGTCGTCCAGCACTTCGGCGCGCGCCGAGGCGTCCTCGGGCAGGGCGCGCTCCTCGAAGGCCGGCACGTCGTCCAACGCCCGTCCCCCGTGCCCGACGCCTTCGCCCTCCGCCCGCGACAGCGACAGCCCGTCCACCAGCTCCACGCTGTCCGCGGCCAGCGCGCGCTCCAGGGACCTGCGCACACCGGCAGGAGACATGTGGTCAGATGAGCGACCACGTGGAGACGACATCGCGTCAATAAGGACATGGGCACGCGGGGAGCAGCTATGTGGTTAGATGAGCGACCACGTGGAGACGACATCGCGTCAATAAGGACATGGGCACGCGGGGAGCAGCTATGTGGTTAGATGATCGACCACGTGGAGACGACATCGCGTCAATAAGGACATGGGCACGCGGGGAGCAGCTATGTGGTTAGATGAGCGACCACGTGGAGACGACATAGCGTCAATAAGGACATGCGCACGCGGGAAGCAGGTATGTGAAGCGACCATGTAGAGGCGAAATTCCGTCAAAAATGATGCGTACACGGGGAGCGGCCACGTGGTCAGAGAAGCTACCACGTGGAGACGACATCGCGTCTAAAAGCACAAGCGCACAATGGGAGAAGCCATGTGGTCAGTGGAGTTGATCACATGGAGACTTCGCGTCAGAAAGCACATGTGCACAGAAGGAAGAACAGGAGAAAAGAAGCAGTCGAATTGTGTAAATTGTGTGCTTTTTATTTCTGGGTTAATTTTTCTCTTAACAAATATATTCATTTCTAATATAAATAATAAACAATTTATATGTTTTTTGGAGTGTTTATATGCTTCTGCAATGCAAATTTTGCCTAGAAAGCGTTTTTTCAAACCAATTTTTGAGTGCTTACTGCGGCTTAGCCATTCAGAATAAGTAGTTTAGTAGAAAAAATATACTTAAAATTGTCTAAAGAGTTTATTTTCGAATTTTTGACGTTTCCTCCCCGGACATTCTATATAATGTAACGTAAGTAAGATTAATGTATGGTTATTAAAATGAAGGACGTCTACTAATTGTATCATAGTTTCTGTTTAACCCAACATAGGAGCTTCAGTTAAACTTTGCA